>JAOXNX010000011.1:1673119-1691328 GCA_028566075.1 Solidago caesia
GAAGATTTATATATATATATACATTCATATTTTCTGATTGCAATCAGAACATATACATTGATTTCCTTGGGTGTTTCACCTGGATAAGTTTCAAATACATAAACTTTGAAATTAATAATTATTAAATATAAAAAACTAATTAATCAATATCATTAATAAATAAATAAGTAAAACAAAAAACTTACCAATAATTTCTTTTTTTGTTGATGAATATACAAAAAACAAAAAGTTTGGAAAAATCGAAAAATGGCTATCTTTTGTTGGTCAAGAATTCAAGATCAAAAATGATATACAACTCCTTGTATGTATAGGTATATATATATATATTATGTATTATATATTTAGAAATTAGGGTTTATGAAGTGAAAAAAAAAACACACCTGAGAAAAGAAGGAAGGACCGATTTGGAGAAAAGAGAAATTGTGGAATAGAAGCGTCTGTGTTCTGATGGATTTTAGAGTACAAAGCTTCTCATGAAAGCTTCACTCAAAGACTAAACTATATACATATACTGAAATATATATACTTACATCTTCCATCTAACAATATATATATATGTATATATAAATTGAGGTTAAAAAAAGAAAATTACGATGGAGATGAGAAAGAGAACAAAGAAAATTAAAGAATGGAGATGAGAAAGAGAAAGCAGACAAAGAAAGTTACGATGGAGATGAGAAAGAGAACAAAGAGAAGAGAGAGATAAAGAATAAATTAAATTAAAGGATGGAAAAGAAGCTTCTAAGTGAAAACTTTTATTTAAATTTCAAGCTTTTATTTTATACATTATACATCAAATATCAAATACAGCTGACATCATCCACATATGATGTGGCATGTCTATTGTTCAAGATTTGAGGCTTCATGACATCAGCCTCCATACTCCTTTATATAGATTGTAGATTTAAACATATCTATTTAATATACCTGTAATATCCTTAATGGAATAATTTACAACATAGATCCCTCAACTGCTAAAATAACTACTATCCCTTTTACATCAATTATCTTTACATTAATAACCACACCGCCGCCGCCGCCGCCGCCACCGCCACCCGTCGTCGTCACCACCACATTGTCGCCGCATCGCACGAGCATGCGTCTAGTTAATAGTTGATGCCTTTACGTGAAAATAAACATGATAAGCGTGTGAGTATCATCTTTTTCTTTTGCGATAATAAAAATTTTTATAAAAAAAATACCTAATAGAGATAGAGAGATACGGAGTATAATTAAAGTGGTAGAAAGAATAGCACTTTATATATCTGAAATCCTTTGATTGGGGACTGCTTTAGTAAAGTTGCTTCAGGAAAACATTGTGCATGCCATTGCCTTTCAAGTCTCTATCCGTCTTTTTTTTTTTTTTTTACACTCTTTTCTGCCCCGCCCGGCCATTTTGAACAACACAAATTCTCCCCCATTTCTCGCTTTATCTCACTCACTTACACAGTTACACACACAAAAACACACACACACACACACACACACTCACTCATAAACACACACAGTGAACGTACGCCTCGTTGCAGAGTCGCTTCTCTTCCTCTTTTAATTTCTCTCATTTTTTAAAACTTATTCCAGGTATATATATATATATATTCACTATTTTTATGATTATGCTTTGTTACATTATTCTCTGTTACAGATCGAATTCAGTCAGGTGTGTGAATTCTTCTCCATAAATGAACATTTTATATACATAGCTTCATTATGGGACTTGAATTTAGGTTATAATTATACACATATGTAGCAATGTTAGCTGTTCCTCTCTACTTTAATCGTACGGAACTACCTGAGCGTCTTTTATAGTAATCCAAGAGGATCTCATACTAGTAGTATTTGCATTTTCACTTTTGATGTTATCACTCTAAGTCCTGTCCCTGTTCGGCTGTTCGATTGAATTTTTCGTTTCTCAACTTTGCCGCCACATATCTGTTTATATGTATGTCTGTATATGGTGAAAGGTTTAAATGAAAATGTCGACAAGTGCGAGACCTATATGTGCTGCTTGTTAATTCATATGTATTCAAAAGGAAAAATAAGTAGATAACAACAAATTGCTTTTTAATCTGCTCACATGTGAATAGACAGACCATTTACATGTGAACGAATCAATAACACACGTTTTAACGTATTTTGAAATTTTGTTTATTCTCATTTGAGTCTCCATCACTTTTTCACGTGTGAATGAACCGTTCTTTTTCATTTCTCGTAGTTCTCAGCGTTTTTGTGATTTTAGTTATGTGTGTTTGTATATATGTACGTAAGTGTGGGTGTATTTATGTGTTCCTTAGGCAATGGCGGATCTAGAAATAAAAATCACGTGTGTCCAATTATAATTCATCAACTTCAAATGCTTCAAAATACTTACTTTATAATTTACCTATGTCCAAAATCTTGGATAACATGTGTCTAAACATAAATTTTCATATACTTACTAAAAAAACTTGCAATCTAACCTAGGTCCATGGACCTATGTTAAACATATGTAGAACCGCCCTTGTCCTTAGGAGATAAACTTAGATGAATACTTGGTGAACCAGACTATAGGTCATGTGCTTGTTATATTGTTGCGCTGTTTGTATTTGCATATCGTATGATAGTATGATACTGCATTAATATCCACATCGTAGTAATACAGATAGTATTTTAGCTACTGTGGTAGTTCACATTCTACATGTTTCAGATTCACTATTGTTTACTAGTCATTGAGTTGGAAGTGTTTAACGAAATTAATGCTTAACAAAACCTCCAAAAGAACACCACATTATCTTTTGGGGCATTATTTTGGGTTGTTTCTTTATGTTTGCATACCGTCTTCCAACTGCAAGGCATTACTTGTGTGATATGCTTGTGAGCTACAACAGTTTATGGTTGCCGTTACTTTTATAAACTGGCCAGTGTTATTCACCCATTATGCTTTGTAGTACCTGGACTTTAAAATGTTCATATATAGAGTAGCTAGCTGAATTTAGGGACAACGAGTCTGTGTCTTCATTTTCTCGATAAGAATAAGCATTCTGGTCAATAGATTACACACTTTAAGTTACCAACAACTGTATCGACGCTAATCCTTTTGGTGAAAGACTGAAAACCAATTTTGGCTGTACAGATGATTTCACCACTTTGTTTGCCTTCTTGTTACTTTATAAGTTCAATTCAGAAAGAAGATCGTTAAGTAACACATATTAGGGTTCGTATGCCTGCTTTGATGCATATGAGTAAACCTGTTGTTCCCTAACATAGATACAACAGTGCTATAACCTTTGTTACACTTTTCTCTTTAAGTCATTGCCTATTCCATTTGATCTTTTACGGGTGTAATTTGATGAGTGTTCATAATAGCTTTCTCATCAACAAGTTCATGCTTAAAAATTGTTTTTGTACCCTTTTATGTTCATGACCATATGCATTCATATCATGACTAATATTTTGGTTTGCATAATTTACTAATTTAGAGGAGATGCCAGAAATCCAACTGGGGGTTCATACTATAAGGTCCCATGGAGCTCAAGTGGCAAGGGCTCACATGCATGATTGGCTTGTTTTGTTGTTTCTCGTGGTCTTGGAAATCGTTCTGAATGTGATAGAACCATTCCACCGCTTTGTTGGGGTGGGAATGATGGAAAACCTCAAGTACCCTTTGCAAGAAAATACCATTCCCCTGTGGGCAGTTCCGGTAGGCAGTCTTTGATGAATGTTAAACAGGAATCAGTATGAGACCTTAATTGTCTAGAATGAACTGTTTCTGGTCTTCTGTTTAACAGATTATTGCAATACTGGTGCCTCTTGCGGTCATACTCATATACTACTTTGTTAGAAAGGATGTTTATGATCTGCATCAAGCCATATTAGGTAATAATTTTATGTAAGATACATTTTCATGGTTGCGATATTTTACTTGAAGATATGACACAGTGAGTTAATCTATCTCTTCATGTTTTATCAGGGCTTCTATTTTCAGTACTCGTCACAGGGGTCTTAACTGATGCAATCAAAGATGCAGTCGGTCGACCTCGTCCAGACTTCTTCTGGCGTTGCTTCCCTGATGGCAAAGGGGTGAGTTCTCATAATCCTTTATGGTCTTCACCTTTCTGCAGGTTATGGGGCCAAATATCTATTACTAAGTTTATTCTGTTTCTACTTTGATCACATAACACACTCAGGTTTTTGATCCTGTTACGACCAATGTCATTTGTACTGGATTGAAGTCTGTTATTAAAGAAGGACATAAAAGTTTTCCAAGTGGACACACATCTTGTAAGTTTGTTCATTATTCTTGTTTAATTAGTTCAGATTTTAGACTCGCACGAGCAACTTAATTCATGATGGCAACATTCCCACTTTGCTCCTGATTCTAATCTTTAGTATAGTTTACCTGACTGTTTTATGCAGCACCTCAAAGGCTCAAAGTTCAGTAGAGTTTCAAATGTAATATGATATGTGATTTTAGTTGCATCTCTCCATGAAAGTGTAAATTGTTCCGTCATGAATATCAACACCCAGTCACCTATCACTAGAGGTGACACTTTTGTCCCATTTAGTGGGTCGATATGTTTTATTTCTTACGGGTCCAATAAAAGATAAGTAAAAGGGGAATGGGTCAAATGGGTTGAATGGGCCGAAAGTCACCCAAAGTCTACTCATAATCCATATCACATGCTACCTCCTAAGTCGTTTTTCTTCCGATAAAAAAAAGGTACAATTATTACTGTGATCATCTTGTTTTTGTCATAATTAAAATTAATGCATAGCCTGCTGATATTTTTTCTAGAATGTACAAGGTGTTTGCTTGTCAACCCCGCGGCCCTGCCTGTACCAAAAAACCTATTTCTGCCCAAACCCCTTTGACGGTTAACCAACCTGCCCGACCTGCCCATTTTCCACATTTACCTCTCTTATAGCAAGAAAAAAGTTTAGTGATACTTATGTCGTGTACTCTAAAATCATTCAGCATGCAAGATTCAATTTTTTAGAACTCTTAATGAGTAGATTTATACTTTTTCCCAGTTCATCTTTATTTTTTTCTTTTCACCATGTTCATATGCTATGGCATGTTTAAGTGTGAGAGTCCTTGATAGGATCCAGGAATCAACAAGGATAAATTACTGATTTTTATTGCTGGAAAACCAAAATATTACAAAATAGTGGACCCAATTCGAGATGGGTTAATCTCCATACAACCCTATTCGAGATGGGTAATTTCTCCTATAACAAACAAAGTTTGTATATTGTAAAATAACCAGACTGAACAACAAATGAAAAACAAGAATAAATATATAATGTAAATTCTGAGGCAGTTTCTAGGCAGTTTCCTCTCCTACTTTTCAGCACCCATAACCGAGTAAAACTCCCTGTTAATTCCAGCCTCTTCTATTGGGTTAAATGGGTAAGGTTGGGGCCCATTTAGGTAGGGTTCGTATCACATAGTGTTGCAGATTGAAGATAACCTTGAGTATTTTATTTTGTTATGTTTTTCTTATAACACAAAAATATACGTTTGGTTGACACAATTCTGATGAATATAACAAGAACTAAAAAAATACAACAAATATGTTACACACGTCAGTAGCGTCTTTTCGAGAAGCTAGTCACATCAAAGATGATCGTTTCATAATCATATAGAACTTTGATGTTGCAAAATCGTCGACTATGGTCTTTTGACTCGTAAATCGTCAACCAGCTAGTACACTATAATGACCACGACAATGTAAACTTCTTACAACGAGAAGATAACCACAAAAAAGACAATGAGACAATAGAATTAAAAAGGTCTTCCGCCGTCACCACCTCTTTCTCAAAAACCACGTTATTTTGATGTTTCCATAGAGACCACCACCACACAAAGCATATCGCCTCCAACAGTTTTTTGTAGATACTAGTCGCATTAATAGATTGAATGCGTTCCATCATTTTAGTCGGTTCAACAACAAAGAAATCGAGTTGTAACCAAGCTTTCATACGTCTCCAAACATCTTTAGCAAAGTTACAGGCTCTGAATAGATGTGAGATGGTACATGGACGGGATCGGAACTTGGGATTTCTTGTTCATCCCTTAATGAAAGGGACTAAATTTGTAATTATATTTTTCAGCCCGCCCGTCTGCTCACTCAAACTCCCTCTCTTTTCCCCCCTTTTTATTTATTTATTATTAATTATATTTATTTTTCCCCAACTATTCACTGCCGCTACCACTCAAATCCAAAATCTTTCAGACTTCAATTTCATTTCAATCAACATATTCAGCCAGGTACATCTCTCCCCAATTTTCTTTAATTATATTTATTTCATCATTATATTATAATTATAATTATATGTAAGCATTTTATGTTGAATCTTTGTGTTAGAATTATACATTTAGTTATTAGTAGTTAATCATTGTTTGTTATTATTACTAAAGTTATTATCTTTATTCATTGTTCCCAAAACAAGATCTGTATTTTGGTCTAAAACACTTTTATTTGAAACCTTAAATGAATAATTATTTAAAAACTGGCATAGTGACTGCACGAAAACACAATCCCAGAAGACACTCTCAAAATATTTATTAATTGGTTAATAACTGGTAGGACAAATTGCCTCTTTTTTGACTACCAGCCTTGTACTCGTCGCAGAATCGAAAGGAAAATGTGTGTGTGTTTTTGTAGGTGTGTCGTATGCGTTTGATGTGGGCTGTGCTGTTTATACGGGGTGGAAAAAGGGTTGAAATCTCCCATTTCTTAATAATAAGACCATTGTCTTAAAGTTGCGAGTAACCCATAAATGTAAATCAGTAACGATATTATATGAACTTTATGCTATACTCCGACACTCCATCGCTAATCTGTTGTCTTTTACACGCTTTTGTTTACTTAGATAATATGCTTGTTGTGAACGGACTAAAGTGAAAATTATGTTCCTGCCAATGCACTTTCCTAGTGTTGTACACACTTTCTTTTTACCTTTTTAATGAGTTGATTATATTTATAGATTTTTAGATTCTTATCTGTGTTTACTTTACTGTTATTCTTAAAGTCATGGATCAAAAACCAGAAGGTGAACAGACTGTCATGGACTCAGCACGTCAAAGCGTTTTACCTGTAGATGATAAATCATCCTTGGAATCTTCCACTCCAGTAAAAAAACTGCATATCCATGGAATGCAACATCTAGATGCTAGCATTGTCACTCCAACACCTGAGAAGACTGAGGAGACTGTGAACATGAGGTGCAGAAAGGAAACCGCTGAACTTCCAGAGAAGTGAGTTGCTCTCTTAACACAAAACTACTATGTCTCAAAATGGTTAAATTTGTGTACAGGACGGCTTGGGTTGCCCTGAAACAGTTTTGTCGAAAGCTATATTCTTAAATAAAATAATTAATGTGCTCTTAATAATAGTTTGACTATTTGAATGATGTGATAATAGAGCTTGTAGCAATAAATTAAAGTACACTTTAGACAAATTTCATCCTGTTTTTCTTTATTGGTAAACAGCGGCATTATGACTTGGCTAAGATATTTTTCCTTCTCTTTTGATCTGTTAGAGTTGAAAACTTGAATATAGTCTTCATCGTCAGTTTATAGTTAAATGAATCGAAGTTGGCACTTCTAGTTAACCACTGTAATCTGTAATGACTTTTCTTTTGAGTTTTTTGCCAGATATAAACTTCTTTCAGAGCTTTTTGATGGTATGACTACTTCAGTGAGGCTGCTTAATCTGCGTAAGCAGTTACCTATATTTCATTATATATGCCGGCAAGTTGAAAAACTCACAGGAAGGTAAATAACAGTTGGAGCCTGTTTTTATGTTTGTTTTGGTTTTCTATTGTTTATTTTATCACATGTTGTCTATCAATATGTAAGACACTTTTTAAGTCGCGGTAGGTGTATCACTGTCTACATCTTACCTCCCCTGCACCCCACATACCTCTGGGATTGGGTATCGTTGTTGCTGTGTTACATATTGTCTATATCAAGTTCTTCGTGAGTAAATGGCTGTAAAAGAAGTGATTGAGTTAATATGTTTTAACCTCCCTTTTATTAGAACCAAGCCATTCAGTATATTTACTTTTGTTTTTCAGGAAGTTCTCGTACAGTAATCTTGCCCAGATGAAGTTCATTCTCCCTGAGGCTCTTCAGACTGATAAGATCTTATTACACAATAAAAATACTTTTTGCATGGAGCCACACATAAAAGTTACATTCCTTTTTGATGTCATAGAAGGTCACACTGAACCCTCTGATTTTCTAGCTCTTTCTCGTACTTTTTTCTCCAGGCTTTTGAAGTTTGTCAGTCTACATTCGGAGGTAATTCTCTCTTTTTCGATATTAGCTGCTTCTTAATTCTACATTCTCAAATAATCCTTACATCTAATTGACTTGATAGTATGGGAATTTTGTCGTTATGTCTTCAAGTAATATACAATTCTTGTGCTAACTGAGTAATTGCATATTTGATCTTTCACGGGCCTTAAAAGCTGTCTGGCAGTAGCAGTGAGTAACAATATTGACTTATCTATACTCTTTTCTAAAGCATTTTGCCTCCCCCCCTCCTCTCTCAAGTTATAGGTTAAATACCTACTTTGCCCTTATATATTTACTTCATCTATCCCTTAACTCCTAAAATACCTACACTACCCCCCTTTACATCACTTACCTTTACATCAATTACCTACACTATTCATCATCACCACACCGCCGCCGCATCGCGCGGGTACCCCACTAGTAAACTTATAAGCGAATTGAGTTGGGTTGTGTTTTATCTCAAACGTGCCAATAGAAGAGGCTAAAAGGCAACATGTCAGATAACCACTAGGGTGGTGGTCCATTGGTTGGGCATGTGTCTCCAAAAGGGTGAAACTCTCTGAAAGTCACAGGCTCAATCCTTGGCTCCTTAAAAAAAGATATCCTAGTGGCCACAGAGGCTCACCTGCTCTGACTCTGGGCTCGCAAAGCGAGCCAGCTCTTGGGATTAGTCTGCTCGCAAAGCGAGTAGGACACTCATGATTACCAAAAAAAAAAAAAAAAGAAGAAGAAAGGCAACATGTCAGATCTGTTGAATAGGTTAAACGGGTGAAGCTTGAATGTCACTTAAAGTCTGACGTTTTACAATCTCTTATTTTGTTTTATTTAAAGCTTTATAATGTTATTGTGTTAATGTTGTTTTTGTAATTGCATTTAACTTGTTAACCATTCATAAAACATTTAAACTGGGCAAAAAATGGTTGTGGATTAACAGTTCTGGCTCTGTGTCCAGTCTTACTAAAAAAAAGAGGTGAATCAACCTAAACCTGTTTCGACCCGTTATTCAACCCATTCCCCTGAGCCGCTTGCCAGATCAGTTGAATAGGTTAAACTGGTGAAACTTGAAAGTCACTCAATGTCTGATGTTATGAACCTCTTAATTTGTTTTATTCAAAGATTTATATTGTTATTGTGTTAATATTGGTTTTGTAATCATATCTAACACATTAATCATTCATAAAACATTTAAACCGGACAAAAATTGGTTGTGGATCAACACGCCCGACCCTGTTTCTAGTCGTACTAAAATAGAGTTGTTTCAACGTAAACCTGTTTTGACCCGTTATCCAACTTGTCCTTCTGACCCATCTATCAGATCAGTTGAATAGATTAAATGGGTGAAACTTGAATGTCACCCAAAGTCTGATGTTATTTAACCTCTTAATTTATTTTATTCAAAGATTCATATTGTTATTGTGCTAATATTGTTTTTGTCATTATATATAACACATTAATCATTCATATAACATTTAAACTGGACAAAAAATGATTGTGGATCAACACGTCCGAACCAGTTTTCAATCGTACCAAAAAAGAGTTATTTCAACCTAAATCTGTTTTGACCCGTTAGCTAACCTGTCCAGCTGACCCACCCATCTTGTACCTCTACATTTGGTTAATGGGAGTTTTCAGATATTTTACTTACAAGTCATAACTGAATTAGGATTGTGACGTGCCTGAGGCTGAACTTCCGGAGCCATTTAACCGAAAAGAGATCACAGTTTCTGCAAGCTTTTTGCCTTTGGGTTCATCAACGAAATCACTACCAAATGTCGATGAAGCTGAGCTACTTATGCCTTCCCATTTTTCACCATCCTTTAGGAGATACTTTTCAGCTAAAGATGTTAAAGATTTAGCCGAGACTGAACTCTCTCCATCTTCACTTTCACCTACCCCACTTAAATCTGACATCACAATTAATAAAGAAACTGGTTTCAGTTCATATTCGGATACAGTTAAGCACGAGAAAGCTCTCCAAGTTGCTACTGGAGACACACCAATGAAAAACCCATCAGTTCATGGTGAAATAACTATCGAAACTCCTGACATGTCAACTCCAAAGAGATCAGTACCTACTGAAGACAAGCTGAAGAGCATGGTTAACCAGAAATCAATGGCAAGCAGTTTATTTGCAAAGAGGTTCCTGGATTTCTCGAAGACCGATGATGAAGATGTAGTATTGGAGGGAAAAACCACATCTACAAGTGATTTTTCTGTGAAGGTATTCTTAGACCTTTTTATCTTAAAAAAACAATCCCAATATAAATTTGAAACTTTATGATGCTGGGATATTGATATGGATGATGTGGACACTTTGTGTGTACCTGTTGGACTAGCCAGGTTTATGGCCTCATGATTAAAAGATAAAACTGAAGTACTTTTGTTTGTGGGTATAATATAATGTCCGTATGGTATTAGACATCTAACATATTCTCAATTGAAGCAAGTTTCTGATAGACTTGACAATCTTGAGTCTTGACCCATTTACATAAGAAAGGGCCAATGGTTTCATATTTCATATATGATTTCTAATGTGTTCAATTGGAAAAGCTTAAAAACTAGATAAAAGTCAAACACGTCAGAGAGTTGGAAGTTGGCACAAAATGTATTTAAACACGTGCAACCTGTTATAACACATATTTTATATATTATAGATAAGGAAGCGGAGGTGGGTCAATCTGGTCCGAACCTGTTTTGACCCGTGACTTAACCTCCTTAGTTTTGCCGATTCTAGTTTTGCGGTATTTAAATTTGCCTACAACTTCATAAAGCTCCTAAGAACCTACTTCTTCGGTTTTAGGAGGAGAATAAGATCTGTTTCACTTCCAAGAACGATGTCAGCACCCAAAGTGGACTAAAAGCACATCGAGCTGCATCTAGCTTATCTGATATTGCTAAGACAATTCATGACATATTTCAGTCTGCACATTGTTCTTCAATGACAAAAACTGAACTTGTTTACAAAATCTTGGTGAATAACTTAGACATCATAGACCGAGGTATGTACAACTCTTATTTTTTTGGTTTCATATTATTTGTAGTTATTTTTATTATCAAAATCAAGTTTTTGTCTCTTTGAGCAGGAGAGGTTGAAGAACAGATTGAGCTTCTTGTGAACAAAGTACCAGACTGGATTAGCAAGAAGGTTGATCCTAGTGGGGATCTCTTGTACAAGTGAGTACTCTTTATATTTGGTGATTTAGTACAACATTTTTAGAGCTGAAAAGATGGGCAGGTCGGGTGGACTGGGTAATTGGTTTCGGTTGAAATGGGTTTTTTGGAGCAGGTTTATACATGCAGTATTGAGGTTATAATAATAATCTACATTTTTTATTAAAGCAATATAGGAGGTTTTATGAATTAAACAAAAGTTTCTCCTGGGAGACTTTTGACCCATGTGATTCATTTTCTTTTTAACTTACTTTTTTATATATGACCATTGTGACCATGAGCGATAAAACATAACCCATCAACCCATTCACTAGTAATTTAGTCAAAAGTGTTTGGAGTGGTTGCGTTAGGAAACGAATGTTAAGCTTTGACAGCAGTCAAAAGATTAGATTTAATGTTGGGAAGGTGTTGTGCTATCAATTATGCTCGCATCCTTGTTCTCGAACTAATATACTTGTATTCTACAGTGTCGCCAGAGGTTTAATGTTGAAGTCTATCACTGAAATGCTTGCATAGTTACACAACATGCTTAAGGTTGGTTTTGTCTTGTATCAGTATCTCTGTTTATTTTGTCTAAAGGTGGCAATATGAGCTAGTCGGGCGGGCTGACTAAGGGTACAACCGGGCAATGCTGGGCTGACCTAAACTGCTTTTTTGCCCAAAAATCTAATTTCTTATATGAAGATTGGTGTTTTATGTATGGTTACAAAATTATATAATCTCAACAATACTCTACCTTTTTTTTAATGAAATGATTTAGGTCGTTTTATGCCGAACAAATACACTTTATCAAGTTTCAGTGTGTTCAACATGTTTGACCCATTTTCTTATCTGATTTTTAAATGTACCTGTTTGACCTTTTAGCAGTAAAATATGACTTGAATCGACCAAGTCATTAGTAAATGGGTTGAAATTGCCGCCTATAATTTGTCCATATGCTCGGCGAGAATATATACAAACTCTGTTCTTTGCCAAGCTCCAAATGAATTAGAGCTACTACACCCATCTCAGAAATTGTAATGACTTTGACTTGTTTGCATTTGAACAGGGGATTCAATGGTAGTCGAGTATTAGTATGTGGCTTTTGGTAGCTTATAGAACTCATAGTCTAGGAACTTTCATGGTGAAAAAGTGTACGAAATTCGGCATTGGCTGGATATTGTTGTGTTTGTGGGAGGTCTTGCCAAATCAAGACTGCTATTTGATTAAAAATTTGTTCTAATGAAAAGTTACTCAGGTCAGCTGAGGTGATCACTAGTGTTCTTTTTTCCTTTTCAAACACCAATTGTGTAAATTCAGTGCTGGTTTTCTTACAAAGTAAAAGGTCACCAATAGGTAGAAAAACGGTGAATATATACACCCAAAAATAGATACAGCCAACACCAATATACGACATCTCACTTTTCCATATCTCGTCTACGGCTAAGATTGGTCCCTCAGGACTAAAAAAAAATTTAGATGCAAATGTAGTAGAGATAGAGAGAGAAATAAAAATCACAATCTTCATAAGAAAGTAATATATTACATTAATTAATTAAAAATTTGAATGCCAAATTTAATTCAATTTAATTATTGCATTTATTCTCTTATTTTTCCGTTCATATATAAACACAAATTAATAAAAACTATTTTCCATCTACACAAATGGAGAAAAAAAGCATTCAAATGAACTTATTCATTGTTCTTATGGTTCTTACAGCCACATTTGTACCAGCAACTACCGGTAAACTAATATAGTTTCTCAAATGTCAAACTCGTATGTTTATTTGTTCTCTACTTATAATGAAAATTATATATTTTTATTTTTCTTGAGATTATATGTAAATATGTAATGATCTTAATAATGTCAAACAATACACATTAAGTTTTAGAGTGTGCCAAAAATTTGTATAATGTCCTTTTCTTTTGTTAATCCGTTGATACGAACCCCTCCCACTATATATTCATATCAAGCCATAAGCTAGGTACAGAACTCACTTCAAAAACCTACCTCAAAGAAGGCAAAAACAACTAGATTTATAAACCACTGACCAATCCCATATTTGACCCGATGTAGTATCTTAACATCCATATGAACATTGCATAGATGCATAACTACTTGTTTAAACTTTGTTATAAATTAACATAATTGCAGGCTTGGAAACAAATGGTGATGGGAAAAAATATTGCACATTTTTAGCATGCACGATGGGAGCAGGTGATGCGTTTTGCACCAAAGTGTGCATTCCTCGTGGTTGGACCCACGGTCAGTGTTTGCACCTTCCTGGTCAAACCGGTGACACGGGTAACTGCTGTTGTTTTACACCTTGAAACCGAACCCACATCAAAACAGACCCATATGGGTTCAAGTCCAGAATTATGGGTGCAGATTATATGATTTGTTAATCGTATTTTTATAACAATGATTTGTTGGTGATGGAAACTTAAATGCAACATTTTATTTATTAGTTATAGTATTTTTTTATTTTTTTTTATTAGTCATATGCAACCATAAATACAAACAAAACACATGCTACTTGACACTTCTAGCTTTAAAATAGCTAAAGGCAAGGAAAATATCAAAATGAGAATAAGGTGAACGTATATATTATCACTATAATATACAATGCTCAAATATCACAACCTATTGTCATAAATAGCATATTTGCAGAAGTAACAACTATACAATACATAATAGCGTCATGTACGTGCTCAACTTTTCCCAGACTTGAGTTCTCGTGAAAGTAATACTAACCCGATGGTTGCAAAACCAGACAAAACCGTTGATCCGTAAAACGCAACAAGTAAGGCTCCACGCAAAGACTACATGCACATGGAACATTAATCAGACATTATATTATTTAACATCAAAGTATATAATTCGATGTGCATATTTTCATGTAGTTTTATCAGATAACATATTAGTTGTTTATAATAGCCAAACCCCTTAACCTAGACTTACAATAGGGTATGCTAGTGCACAAATTCCAGGCAGGACATGGCCTTGACCTGGATCAAAAATGCCAGGCTTAAATAGTTTTGAAACGCACGGGCTAAAAAAATATGGACGGTGTTCCCTAACCAAAATAGGCCTCTTATGGCCCGAATGGGCTAAACATGGCCCCACCCGGGTTTTTTTTTTAAATTTATGTTTTACTTTTCGAACAAGAATATGTGCAGTTGATAAAAAAAAAATTATAAACTTTTTAACAAAATATTTGACTAAATAGATTTAATTTATTACTTTATTCTATAGAAAAATAAAGTTAAGCAAGCGGCCTTATTTGACTCAAACATCACTGCTGGTGGTCCGCTATGCTTTCTGGCTTGCACCCAAGCAATGCCCAAAGAGTCCCATGCCTGGTCGGATCAAGCCAATTAAGTAAAAATAAAACAAAGCAAAATAAGCTCAAATAAGCTTTTATAGAAATACAGCTAGAGTGACATCATCGCCATTAAACTAGTGACTTTGTGGTAAACTTCCTGGGTAAAGTTATAACACTTATAAGTTCAGAATGAATTTGTTTAAAAAGGATCCAAGTACCTGGGCTATCAAAGCAGCATTTTCATTTGCATATTGGAATGAGCTCTCTGGTATATTCTGTATTCCTTGACTTATTTCCCATGAAATAATCCTACATTTTTGTTATGTTTATACGGCTATATACCCGTAAACATACATGAAACAAAATACATAATTAATGATAAAAAAATACCCGTAAACAAAGGCGATTACTGCCCCAATGTAAGCTTTTTCTCGTGTTAATTCAACTTGAAGCTCCCCGAACTGCAAAACAAAATACAATCAAATAAAATTACCACTTTTATTGCCACAAGACTTTAACTTTCCAAAATCTCATTCGGTTTGCAAAATTATAGAATACCTTGAACATCCGAGTTTCCCCTTTCGACTCTTTATCTGTTTCTTCAGAAACAGCAATTGAAGAAAGAAGCTTCCCAATTGAAATCATAGCTTTGGAAATCTAGACCAATACAAAACCATGATATTTTTTATGTTTCAGATTTTTCTAATGGTTCAAATGCGTGTATCGAAAATGAGATAAAGGTAAAATTAAGAAAGTGGGTCGATCTGGTCAAGCGTGGCCCGAAGTATTAATGTAGCAAACTCCCTAATTCCTTTTATCTAAAGAACTAGATTACTAATATTGTTAATTGTTAACAATATATATATATATATACATATATAAAGTTGGAAAAAACTGTAACACAGGATAACACAACCCATTTCGACCAATACCACAACATTTATCCGCCCTGCCCATCTTGCTACCTATAATAAAAGTGTAGTAAATGAGTAAGGATTCTTTTAATATGCAAACAATTAAAGGTTCAACAGGTTACCCTCTGTAGTTCACCTTGTCCATATTGTCCCATTGACTGAAACCTCCTTCCAGCAGAGGTCAACCGTTTGCCCAGTGCTAATCAGTAATAAGATATAAATCAGCTAAAAGGACCCGTACAGGAAGAACTGTATGCAAACCTTTTTCTTTTACTCTTGCCTGATTTGTTGTTGTTGGTCAGAGAGCTGAATAGTAAAGGAAGATTATTGACTAAAGTTGTTGAAGTCGACGTATCGGCCGACTCCCAGGCTCGAGATATGTTTAACAATGTCATTCCCAGCTCTTGTCCACACTGATTATATAATCAAAACGGTGAGTTCACATAATCATATGCGGTTGGTGGCCCATTGGTAAGGTCTTTGACCTTGGGAAATTCCACCAGGGTTCGAGTCCCACCTCCTACTTTTGTAGGGATGGATTATTAGGGGGTTTTTCGAGAGTCCTGGGTTTATATCCCAGGCATTCGTGTAAATTAGGAGTAGGAGTAGGATAGTTGGCGTTCAAAAAAACAAAGTCTTGGAACAAAAACACAGTTTTGGCTTTTAAAGCCAAACCTTTGCACATATGTATATGCAATACTATGAAAATTTTCAAGTTTTACAAAAATAAGCCAATGCTTCACCTAAAAAAGAATATGCATTAATGTACATCATATGTTTATGATATGAAATTCAAGACATGAATTTAAATGTAACTTTCAAAGGCTTCGTATATTTTTAGCGTACTCTCCTATGTTTAATCAATTATCAAATCCTTTGTCCTATTTAATTTGTTTTAGAAGAAAACTAAACACCATGTCACATAATTCATAGGGTTTTCAAATATCAAGATATCTTCTAATTGATTGATTACTTTTGTTCGGGAAACCAGAAATTGCATTACTCTTTACAACTGTTTCACCATTAAAAGACTTAACAAGCTAGTACACTACTGTATCTATGGAAAGTCGAGCACAATTGTTGCATTTGGTATGTGGCATTGCATTCTAGAAGTGTTCTTTTTTAAGATATAAAAATAAAAGTGACATTTGATTATCAGTTTTCAAGTCACAATCACTTTCTGGTACTTCAAATTACGGTTTAATGAAAGTGATTCACATTAGCCAATTGATTAAGGCTCAAATAACCAACTTGGATAATCAGTTGTTTAGGGACAACTACAACAAAACTGATTCTGATTATGAGATTATCCAATGATTTCAAGGTCATTTTAAACGTAAGTCCTTATATAATTTGCCAAATACTCGAGTTTATCATAACCTCAAATAACAGATATAGCAATATCTCATGTTGATCCCAAACATACGATCACTTTCAAAACGCATTGCACCCACCCAAACACACACACACACAACAGTCCTCAAGGAATGTCATTGCTAATGAGGTTGTAACAATAACAAAAACGACATAATTCTAGAAGCAAAATAAGGAATAATAAACTCCATACCTGCTCCATCACCGGTCCATTCGAGAGGTCGAAAGCAGCATCATTAAGCTACACAATTTTCTCACAAGTTAGTTACAACAATAATAACTAAATCTGTCTTAGCATATTTAGAGAGCTTATGGGCTTATCGAAATTACAAAAAAGCCAATAAGCTCATTTTTAAGAGCTTATGAGCATATTTAATTCCATAACCTAAAGTTGATAAGCTCATAAGCCATTAAAAAAAACACCCATAAGCTCAAAAAATAAGCTAAGCCAAAACACCTCCAAGAGGGCTTTAGGATTGCTTATTTAAGCGCTTAATAATCTTTTCGCAAAATAAGCACTAACATCTAAACGAAGATCGCTGGGAAGCTGCGAAAAGTAATCAGGGGGAAGATTAAAACTATCCTGCAAATCATATCCAATTTCTTTTTAGAAAAAAAAAAAAAAAAACCCAAAAACTGAGAAACAGTAAAAAATGTTAGTGTAAAGATTACAGAAAGTTCTTGAAGAAGAAGGACTTGTTGGTCAGGTGAGTCAAGTGATTTAGAGGAATCAGATGATGATGATGATTCTGTTAGAGCTTTTGTTGTTGTGACAGATGATAATAAAGGTATTTGTTTGAATGTGTGAATAAAAAGGATTTTGGGAGTGAAATTTGATGGGATTTTATGAAAGTTGTTAATGGTGTAGGTGGAAGAATGTGGTGGTGGTGGTGGTGGTGATGGTGGTCGGAGAAGATGAAGAAGCGATGATGATGATGACATTTTCTTGGCCACTAAAAAATATGTCCGTTTTTCTTTATTTTTGTTGTGTATGTTATTTTCTTGTAATTTTTTTTATGCAATGTCTACAACTAAAAGTAAAAATTAGTTTTGTCCCCATATATTTAGTATATATAAAATGGGGAAATGATCCGTACTTCAGACTTTACATAAGCTTAGGTACTGCCCCTTTAAAAAAAGTTACAAATTAAACCTTTGAAT
>JAOXNX010000011.1:1717560-1729706 GCA_028566075.1 Solidago caesia
GGCAGCCATGGATGGAGTGACAATGATGGGTGATGCTGGAGAATAGGTGACCACAGTTGAAGCATCATTGAATGAGGCATATCCGGTTGGAGCGACGGTGACATGAGTTGTAATGGGGGTGTCAAGGTTCGAATCATCCGTTTCCATAGGTGAAACGGGGTCTTTTGTTGGAGCATTGAAGGAAGGGGATGCCATTTTGAGAATGGAAGAATAGGTTTTTTTGGAGGTTTTCTGTGTATATACGTAGATGAAATAAAATTTGTATTTGTATACATAATATATAAGGTTGAAGGCTAGAATCAAGGAATTTGAATTTGCTAAATATTTGGATTATAAGTTGTTTGTGAACTGATGAAGTTGTTTGTGAACT
The DNA here is from genome assembly GCA_028566075.1 of Solidago caesia. Classification (NCBI taxonomy): domain Eukaryota; kingdom Viridiplantae; phylum Streptophyta; class Magnoliopsida; order Asterales; family Asteraceae; genus Solidago; species Solidago caesia. Next base: position 1,717,931 of record JAOXNX010000011.1, read on the forward strand.
GATATTGTAGCAAAAATATAGGAAGTTGTTTGTGAACTGATATTGTAGCAAAAATATAGGATGGGACAATGGGTAAAAGGATTTGTTGGAGGAGGGCATTTTTGACTTTTTGCATCATGTAATTTCAACAGGGGGGTGTATAATTTTTATTAGGTAGTATAGATTGGCTAAAATTTATGTACTAGTCGAGTAAAAAATCGCACTATCTCTAACACTGATTGAAATACTAGGATCTCATTCCAAATTGCGCTACGTAATTTAAGATCATATCGTTTCACACAATTAGGTCATTACATACACAAATAGCTGGTAGTTACTCAAATATAGTATATGTTTTCAAACCTCATGTCTACATGACTATGACCAATTTCTTTGAATCGGCTAAAACTTGCGGATAGAGATCCTCTTAAGTTGAAAGCAACTCGATAAGTAAAGTTGGGAGGATCTTAACCCTTAAATTAAAATCAAATGTCAAGATTCAAAGATTACCTTTCAAGTTGGATGAATCTCTATCCAAAACTTGCATATATCAGATTGAGATAATAAAATATAGTATATGACCAATTTCTTTGAACCTTGGTTCTGAGTTTTGTTTTTGTTTTTTTGTTTTTTTGAAAGGCAAATTTAAACCTTGGTTCTGAGTCTTGATAGCTATTTCAAGTTTGTTAAGATTGTTATCTTATAATCGATTGTTGTTGTCTTAACAAGATTGGAATCCCAAATATCAGATTGAGATAATAAAATTCTCATTAGAAGTTTTATGATAAATATAATGTATCTTGAATATATAACCATTTCTTGAAAATATGCATAAATATCATAATACAACAAAAATATGCATGTCTAAACAAATTAACTATAGCTCCAGGCTATGTTTATCATTTCTCATTTGTAATTTACTACCACAAAACAAGCAAGATTAAATTGGATCAAGATCCTACGACTTTATAGTAAGAATTGGGCTATGTTTATCATTTCTCATCTGTAATTTACTACGACTTCCAAAATCTTATGTATGATTGTTATATTTTCTTTGATCATGATCGTTAAATCATAAGATCTTAAGATCGAAGTGATAACTGGTAACATAACAATAAGTAAGTAAGTAGTAACATTTTGAGTTGCTTGAAACTTTGTTTCTTAAACAAACTTTTAAATCCGAGCAAAATAACTTAATTAATGGTGACTAGTCTCGATCTAGCAAACCATTTAATTTTTTAAAATTAATTTAATTAATCAAAAAGAAAGTGATTAAAACCAAAAATATGTCTCTTTACAAAATGGACCCTACAAATATGTGTCTCATTGTATTATTATATACTATCACCTTTTTCTTAGTTGCATCCGCTCTTGTACCAAATGAAAACTAATAAAATCCCACCAATGCCAACTCATTATAAACAACTCACCAAGTTATCATTTCTTCATTCTCCCTTTCATTCTGCCCAAAAAAAAAAAAAAACAAACAACACTTTGTTTTCTTTAGCCACAAGGAAGCGTGCGCTGGTCATCATATGGCTACGGGCGAGAAGATGGTAGCTGAACGGTCACAATTCTCCGGTTGGTCACGCGGGTCGGTATGGTGCCCGAGAGTTGCTGCCTCTCGAGAACGACATCGCCGGAGAAATCATTAAGTTCATGTCTATGTGATCACTTAGGCAAGTCTGAAGCTTGGCTCTTAATTACTTAACACTCTTTTTGTATTTAACTTTTGTTTGTTGTCAAGAAAAGATATCGAATTTGGAAGGGGAATGCAATAAAAAGTTTGAAGGTTAAATTTTGATATTTTGTGTTAATTTTTGTTCATGTTTGAAACTTCTTTTTTTTTTTTCGTACTCAAATTATTATTATTTTTTAATCTGGGTGGTTTGAATTATCGTACCGTTTGTTTTGTTTTTTTTTTCTTAATTCATTTCGTTTAATTAATACGGATCAAATCAAATGAACTGCATATATAGATTAACTTATTTTGTTTCAATAGATGATTGATAATAGAAATAAGAAAAACAATGTTAATTAAAAACATATATATACCATGAAAAAAAAAAAATGAAAATTGTTTATAATTAACTTATGTACGTTACATTTGTATATATATGTATAAAAAAATCATTTGTGTTTATTTAAATATCATAGAATCGACAGCTCACGACTAAGGAGACATCATATACAGTTGCATACAAACTAAGAAACCAAAAGAACAAACAAACATATATATAATAATGATACATATAGATATAGATACAGATACAAATCGATATTGATGTGTGATAGGAAAATATATATATATTGTGTATATATCAAATCTTAAAATATGCCTTCATTCTACATCAGAACAGCACAGTTATTCATTGGCCGGTCTCCAAATATACAATTCTTTTATAGAGGTTGAGTAAAGATATGATAATGTTATAGTACGTGATACACATTGTAAAATAATAGAATTTAATACCACACGTAGAACATGAAACCAACATCAAAATTATATTATATGTAGATACATATTGTAGAAGAATACAGTAGAATTTAATTAATTAATAGCACACAACATGAAATCAACATTAATTATATTAATTATTATGTTCTAATATAAAGTGAAACATGAACACCAATGAATTTAATCGATGTTAATTAATTCCATTTTTTTTAACATCAACGGTCGAATAGCTAGCACTTGTCTCCCACCATCCAAAGGTGCAGACCCCCTCAAACCAGGATAGTCAGTTATCTTAACTGAGCCCCGCTACATCCTTCCTAAGAAGACATCCAAGAAAAAACCCCAAAGGCGCCCAATAATGGGCTTAACGAGGATCAATCCCTCGCTTATGAGTGAAATCCTTGGTGTCTCAACTCTCGATCACCACGTGATCTATGGATCATTAATTGACATGTTGATTCAGTACTTAATTGTTCTAATCCAACATTAAGTCATGTAAATATGGTGTGTTTAACATGGTCTTTGCATTCGATACAATCTTTCTTATAACGGGTATTGCAACGGTAGGTAAATGAAAAGATGAAAATTTAAAGGGATAATGGCATATGAATGTAACTAACTGTGTCAAAATGGTTATGTAGTGTAGTGACATACTCGGGTGACTATTTGATGTAATGACCTATGTATTTTGGGCTATGTGGTGTAACAGGTGACCTGCTGAAAGGGTAACCGGTTTTCCCTTCATTTTTATTAATTAAAATGCTTATGTGGCTGCTGATAAGTTGCTTATGTGGCTTGTTTAATGCTTACATGGCATGATGACTTGGTTTCATTGTCTTCCCCAAACTTTTCATATATATATATATATATATATGATTTTCAAAGAAACAGAAAAATATTTGCAAATCAATAAACAAAACCCAAGCTGGTTTGGAGAAGGAAGGTTAGGTTGTTGGTGTTGTCGATCTGAAGTGGCTGATGACCATCATCTCATCATCATTAGAACGGGCTTACCGGAATCCATTATTATCGCTGTTACTCTTCCACCGGCGAGCAATCGACGGTATTCTCCGGTCACTATTTCCGGCCATCACCACCTCACCAACAACGACCAGTATATTAATTTGGGTTTATATCATGTGATTAAGCCCTAAAAGACCGAGATAGAAATTGCAAAGAGAGGATTAAAAAGAATCCATCATTACCGCTGTTACTCTTCCACCGGCGAGCAATCGACGGTCTTCTCCGGTCACTATTTTCAGCCATCACCACCTCACCAACAACGACCTGTATATTAATTGGAAGAGAACAGCAGTAGGACGATTAATGATTGTTAGAATGAGAAGGAGAGTGAGGATTTGGATGAGGAGGAAGAGGGGGATGATGACGATTCGGATTTGGATGATGAACTGGTGCCGAAATGGTTGAGTAATAAATTTGAAAGACAGAGGATGAGGAAATTGGGGAAAAGGGTGTATCCGAAGATGAAGAAATCGAAAAGGATGGTTAATCAGTACAACAAGCCAGGATGTGTTCATGGAAAACACGTGTTAGGATTGAAGCATAATCTCATCTGGTAAAGTTTCATTCTGATATGGATGATTCCGATTATGTTAATTTGATGATGCTTTGATTTGAACTTGAAATGTGCAGAAGTTAATTAGGGTTTATGTGTGTGTTTGTAAGTATATATACAGATTTATATATATATATATATATATATATATATACATATATATATAAACAAATGAAATGAATTATTGTAAGTCTACGTTAGCGTTATGTCCACGTCAACATGCCACGTAGGCACTTACTGGTTACAGATGGAAGTTACCCGGTAGCATACACCACATGACCCAAAATACATAGGTGCATACATTACATAATCACCCGAGTAGGTCACTACACTACATAACCATTTTGGCATAGTTGGTTACATTCATATGTCATTATCCCTAAATTAAATGGAAACTACAATCCTTTACCTCATGAAAATAGGTCAATTTCTCTGGTTTTCGAAGCAGAGATCGAATGAGTTTGATTTTAGATAATTTCAAAGACACAACATGACGAGTGATTCAAGAATTTTATTGTCTAATGAATGTCTTCATTACTTGAGTCATTTGCCTTAAACATTAAAAACTTAAAAAATATATTACTATTATGTTTTTACAAATCAAAACTAACTTTTATTACTTTTTATACTACTTTATAATAATTCTACAACCCTCATGTTAAAAGTTACATTTTTTATATATGCGATATTACCATTCTATTTTTAATAAATAAATTTACACCATCGGTCCTTTTTCTTCTAAAATATCTCCATTATCCCCTTTACATCAATTACTTTTACATCAATTATTTTTACATCCATTACCTATACCACCCGACGTCACCACCACCACCAACAGTCGCCGCCACCGTCACCATCAGTCGCCGCTACCACTACAGCGCTACCGCCCCCACCGCCGCCACTTTGTGCGGGTACTCCACTAGTATGAGATAAAAAGTCTAACACATATAACACGGAGTAAAAAATATATATATATACAATTGATACTTTTAAATTTAAAAAATAGAGTATTTTAGAATAATATTTTTATTTATCTCTCTTCTCTTGCACCATCATCAACCTCCATATAACATCAGTTGTCAGCAAAACCTGGGCACCATCACCTTCTAGCTGCTTGTCATCGCTGAAATTTTCAAGATAGATCCACCACCCTCCATCATGCATGCAGGATTCTAGTTTAAATGTTTAATAAATAATATGTGATATATTTTGCTAATTCATGCTTTGGGTGCACACATTTATCAACATTAATATATTAAAGTTACCTTTTAGGTTTTTTTATTTTTATTTTTTAAAGTTATAAATTACTCGCGAATATCGGGAGGTCTAGCATACGTTATCTTAATCGAGTCCGCGCTAGAGAACCCCATCGACGAGCAGATCCTCTTAATTAAACACCTTGAAGAGGAAAATCCTCTTGCCAAGACCTGAAAGACCTCAATTGGGTTTTAGGAAAAACTCTTCCCTAGCCCACCATAAGACACACCCGTGGTTAACCCACCGTAATACTTTAAACTCTCGTAATATATGTTGTGTTAATTACTCGTATGTCATTTGTATTATTAAAAAGTTTTACTACGGAGTAGTTTTTTTTTTAAACGACAAATATACTATACTAGTAAATTACACCAAATAATACTAAACTACCTGGCCTATTGCCAAGGATTGATCGTTGGTCTCTATCCCAAGAGGGAAAAGCCTAGATGAAGTTTATTTTTCCGGATCGAGGTGATTCAGACTGACAAGATTTTAATACACAACAAGAAGACGTTTTCCATGGAGCCGCGTGCACGTTTCATTTCTTTTTGATATTCATAGAAGGTCACAGTACTGAACGTAACTTGTGATTTTCTAGCTCTTTCTCGTACCTTTTCCTCCAGGCTCTTGACGTTTGTTCGTCTACATTCAGAGGTAGTAATTCTCTCTTTTTTTTTTATCCTAAATTCTACATTCTTAAATAATAATTTTTACATCTCATAAATGAATAAGGAATTTGATGTGCCCGAGGCTGAACTTCCGGATCCATTTTCATGAAAACTAATCTGCAAAAACAAGGTAGCTTTCTATAAATCGATTTAATAAGAGCCAATAATAGCCGTCCCTCCATAATAATGGCTAACTCTTACATTATGTATTCTTTATTTATGAAACTCATGTTACTTTTTTATCCTAACTTAAATAATACTCCGCAGGATGCTTGCGAATTAATTCATAATGTGACTAATAATAATGTGACTTAAAACAATTTATCGATTTAACAATTTAAATTTATTGTAGCTTTTAATCATCACTCCAATAATTAGAAATCCAATTATTCAAATTAAAGGTCTATGATACATTGATAGATAACTAGCATGTACATGTGCAATGCGGTGATATCGAATATTTCATGGTTGACAACAAATGATGGTGGTCGTGAATCGTCTTATTTTGTTTTGCGACTTGTTTTATATATAAGATTGAAATTATTAATAGTGGGGTGAAATAAATGACGTGCTCCAGTCCATTGTTAGATTTCTAATCATGATAGGAAGTTTAGTCTCTCATGGTCGTTATGGGTGATGAGTCTTTCTTCCCTTTTGTAATTGTATTATATTGTTCTTTTTATTACCTAGGCTCTTTGCCGAAACATTTTAATAAAATCACAGCTATTCAAAAAAAAAAGTAACAGGATATATTTTTTGAACAATGATTGTATTAAATTGAAGGACTTTCGGCGAATGACCGAAAGACACCAAAATATTACATCAAGTAGTTAGGACATATCTGTCATAGTGCTCAAACTAAACTATCCTTTCTACTACAACATTTAATCCAAAAGAAACAAAAGGAGACAACATCATGAAAAAAATCTATGCTAGACGAAATATTGCCTTTGAACACCACCGCATTCCGATGTCTCTATATAATGCACCACCAAGTAAAGAATCTTGCTTTAACAATGTTTTTGTACTTCTTCATCACTTGGAGCCCCGCTATCCAGCCCATTATGTCAAAATAATGCACATCACGAATTACAAGTCAGAGTCATTCTCATAACATAATTCTCACCTCGATAGTTTGGGAGCACTCCTAAAAGTGTGATTCGAAGTTTCTGCTACATAATTGAATATTGGACAGAATATGGAATCGATCTCAATACCCCTAGCACTAAGGTTGAATTTCGTAGGTATCAACGTTCTTTAAATAAAAACATTAACCCTAAAAGTAATAGGATATTTAAAAAAAATGAGTGGTTGTAAGAGCTTACGGTATGGGGTTACGGTATGGTTGATGGTGTTGATATTTATTTATTTTTCTTTTTATCTTTTTTTTTTTTAATATATGTATACCAGTATGTGTATAAATTATAAATGTTTAATATATGTTTATAACTTTATATACATATATGTTGGGGAAGAAGATACACGGGATAACTCAAAATCTTTAAATATATTATGTATTTTATTATATTACCTTTTATTTTTTACTAATATATTTGTTTAACATTTTAATTATAGTGCCTCATGTTCATTAGTTTCTCATTAAAAGTAGTTGCTAACTTGACATCATTTAAATTAGCGTACTAGTACATATGTCTAAATTTTATATGCCTAAACATACATAATTAACTCAACTGCTCACACTTGAATTTTAATATTTCTCTTTTCTCATCTTCATCTTTAATCTTGCCATGTGTGTCTTGATCTACTTATTAATTAGAAATGTTTAGGCTTATGAATTTTAGTCATATGTATCATTTTTGATTTAACTATATAAAATATACATAACAAAACTATAATTCTAATCCCAAAATATTTTTCAAATTTAATGAGAATATATATTTTTATTAAGTTATATTTCAAGAAAATATTATATTACATCGATCGTCTTATTGTCTTGGAGACTAATACAATGATCTGTATTTTTACTAAGCTTAATAGGTATTTTGTTAATTAGACAAGAAAATGTTACTAATGACAATAGTGTTTTAGTAATATTCAAGTATTTCTAAGATTTTAATTAATAAAATGCAGTTTAAAAAATAATTTTTGTAATTTTTAAAAGTAAAAGAAAAGAAAACAGGTGGCAATCTGTGTTTTGCATCGTCTTGCGACTATAACGATCCAAAAAATGATGAAATGATAAAACCATATGAGATGCTGAGATAACGTTCTAGGTTGTTTTATATTCTGATAGCAAATTTGATGTTCTAATTGATTAATTGATGAATATTATATGAGTGTTTTTTTTTTGGAAGTTAATAATTAGATACATTATAAAGGGATATAAATAAGTGTTGTTGTATAAAGGGATATAAATAAGTGTGTGAGTGCATCTTTGGTTAGTAATCAAAAATGATGATAGATATAGGTTAAAGATAAGAAGATGGGATTGACAAGGTCTCACTTTTGTATGGTGAGGTGTTCCATGATGTCGTTACTCGATGAACCGTTAAAAAAAATATTATAGTTTTAGACAGTTGTTTATTAAGTAAGCGGATTAAACTTTTAGTTGTAATCTTTTATAAAACATATTTAAAACACAAATAACAAAAAAAAAAAGAAGAGAGAGAGACGAGAATTCGACATTGTGTCATAGATGCTAAGAGTGAACGGTATGAGGCGTTACAGAAGCTCGTTGAATACATTAAAGGAAAATCTAGCATTTTAATAAGTGATTTTTATTAATTCAACTTATAAAACAAAATATGTCGATCTAAATATTTAGAAAATACGTTTGTTAAAAATTATGTACATAACGTACAAATTTTATTGCAAATTACACGAGTCGATGATACATTGTTTTGATATATGAATGAAATAAACCATTTTATGTTGGTAAGGGCATTAATGGTTTAGGACAAAACACCCATAGGGCCATAGGTCATGAATTTAAGTCTTGTAAATGTACAAATACTTGTATTGTTGTGTAACATTTGTTTTTCAAAATAATGACAATAATAATAACAATAGTATATACTTAATTAACTTAATATTTGTCTAGATATGGCTAAACACATCTAACACTATTAGAGATGTTTATTTGTTAATAGAAATGGGAAGAAAAAAAAAATACTTCATTAATATATGAAAAACATGAAGCTCCCTTGACTACATTAAGAAATTTTTTAGCATTTTAATACATTGTTATTCAACTTAAAACAAATATGTCAAGATACCAAATATGCACATTATATATTATATATATTATTTATTTATAACGAGGAAAGTGAATATAGTGTTGTTTTACATCCAACTTGAATGAAAAACCACTCATATGCTAATTTTTTTTTATATATTTTACAAAATAAATAAATATTTTTTCTTTTTACTTGATTAAAAAAATTAACATGTTAGTAATTTTATATCCAAATTGGATGTGAAACAATACCGTATTCTTTAACAGACTATAATGTTGTATTGTTGTGATATATTAATGGCAGAGACCATTTTATGTAAGTAGGGGCATTAATGGTTTAGAAACTAGAACAAATTGCGTTTTTAATTTGGGTTTTTTTAACTTTTACAGTTGTCCCCATAAGACACATGTTAAGTGAATTAAATAAAGTAAATATTTTTATATATTCTCTTATAAAGATTATATCCCCTTGTTGAAAATTACAACATGTGAAATGTCAATATTACCCTTAATGAATTAAATTACATCACAAGTCCCTTATAATCTAAAATATTTCTACTACCCCCTATAAATCAAATATTTTTACATCAATTACCTACATCACTTGACGCCGCCACCACCACCAACAGTCACCGCAGCCACTATCACCATTTGTCGCGCCACCACACCACTTCTGCATTGCGCGGGTATCATGCTAGTTATAATAAAAGATTCTTCATCTTAAAATAATAAATTTAAGACATAATTAATCATTATTTAATTTTTTTACTTTTAATTATCACCTTTTTAATTCTACTTTTTGGTGTGTAGTACAACGAACCAAATGAAAAAGTATCCACAAGTCAAATAAATTTGTAGCAGTTGTGCTCATTCTGAACTGGCTTGTGACTCATCAACGTCGGTGCCTAACTAATCCAACTTACAAGGTTCCGATTAAAGATGGCAATGCATATACGTGTTCGATTCATATTGATCACGTTTTATCATTCATGGATTACCTGTTTACTACTTGATATAAACATTTACATACATATTAAAAAATAAAAAAAAAACAAAAAAAAAAACTATAAAGTTGTGAAATGTTTAGGATGAAAACAAACTTTTAAGACGCATTTGGTTGGAAAAAATACCCTTAGTTTTTCATTTTTGTTTTCCAAGAAAACATAGAAACATAAAACGCGTTTAAATCATAATTTTTCAAAATTTTTTTTTAAGAAAACAGAAAACAATGTTTTTCACTTTTCAATGAAAAACTTAAAAACATCTTTTTATTATTTTCCAGTTTTCATTTTTCATCTCCCCTTCTCCCTCCCCCACATCTCCAACATGTATTCTAGTTTTTTAAAATAGAAAATGAAAATAGCATTTTATAATTTGAACGCGCGTTTTCAGTATTTTCATTTGTTTAAAAGAAATGGAAAACCCCTTCCATTTTCTATAAAATTAAAAATGGAAAACTAGAAAATATTTTCCATAACCAAACGCAACCTAATGTATTTGATTTTTTTAGAGATTTCATGCTTCCATTTTCATTATTTTTCTCCGTATAAATGTAAAATTAATACTGTTATCATAAATGTAAAAAACATTTTTCAAGATGATTAAAGTTCTTTAAGCATCTTGAATAAAGTTATTATAAATTATTTTTTTACTGTTATTGAAGTACTTTCCATCAAGGTTTTTTTTCCCACTAAGATGTTATAACATTGCCAAATTATCAATAAAGTTAAAAAAAACATAATACAATGATAAATATCAAGTATTTTAGATAACAAGCATTGATTATATTGTCTAGTGTTTATCATATTCTTATTTGCAACAAATTATGTTTTGATTTCTTTTAAAAGTTGACATTTGTTAACTAGAAATTTTCTTTTTGAATATCCAAATGATATCCATTATCCGCTTCATTTAATAGAGATAGATATAAATAAAGGAGTTATGCTTAAATGAATATGAATATGAATCACTCCATCCCGATCCATCGTCCTCCATAGTTCTGATGCAGAAACTTTCTTTTGATCAATTTTCATCTTTTATCAACAACAAAATTCACCTATAACGGCATTCCATGGATTTTTTCTCTATAGTAAAATCAGCAAAAGTTTTTTTCTATATATTATAGTTTCTTTTTTAAAAAAATTCTCAATAAATAGATGTATCACGAACGAAATGCAAAATATATAAACATATAAAGTAGGGTAAATTACATTTTTCGTCCCTGGACTTGGTCCGTTTTGCACTTTCAGGACCGAAACTCAAAAAATTACAAAAAATGTCCTAAAGTTGGCATTTTTTTGCACTTTCAGGCCACGCCCTAACTCTGTTAGGTTTTTTGCCGTTAACCTCCCCACGTGATAAACACGTGGGGGTATTTTCGTCTTTTGCAAATCCAACTTATTAAAATAGCCTTATCTTCTTCTTTGGCTTACCAGATCCAATATCAATGTTATACACACATATAAATATCTATATCTCAAATTTATATCTCATAGATACATTAGATTGTTAAAAGCACTTCTTCTACAGACATTAGAACAAGCTATTTCAAATCACAATATCACGATTTTTGCACCAAATAATGAAGCTTTAGAAAGACAAATGGATCCTGAATTCAAAAGATTCTTACTTCAACCTGGTAA
>JAOXNX010000011.1:1734274-1751984 GCA_028566075.1 Solidago caesia
TTAAAAAAAATCACAAAATAATTATGTAATCATTAAAAAAGTGAAAAGTAAGCAAAAAAGTAAAAAAGAAGCAAAAAACTAAAAAAAAACACAATGATTACATAATCAAGAAGATTGACTTGGTGGCTATTCTAAAAAAAATTGGTGTCTTTAAGGAGTCCCTTTTTGATGAGTAGCCTAATTTTGGATGAGTTCGAATCACTACCTAAATACTTTTGGATCATATTTGTTATTGATGAGACGAACTCAATTGACTTTTGATTATTATATTATATAGTTTCTTAAAGATTAGTGAAAAGGTTGATTGAGCATCACACCACAATCTTGTTTTTTGTAGTTGGCGCCACACATTTTCACTAATGACCGTTAACTTCCTCCAAAGCTAAAAGACCATCGGTGAGATTTTTCTTATTCAATCTAAAAATCCCTAAATTCTATCACCATCCTCTTTTCATCTTCAATCTAAAATCAACACAATTACATACCCATCCATCTATACAAGTAATCAATCTGTATATCTATTGATAAAAATCTATCTTAAATACCATGAATCCACTTCATGATCAATTAGCCTTTTGTTGATCCAACAAATGGAATCCTAAGGCTTCGTTGTTTCTTTTGATTCTTCTTGTTCAAAGGAACGCTCCCACCACGTCGTCCCATCCAGATGTGCTTTTTCTCACAACACATACATCTCCGTCGCAATTAAACAAACTTTCCGATTGGTGGTGGTGGAATTCAAAAAAGAAACAACCAAGCCTTTGAGATTTGAAAATTAATTTCTTACACTATCTCAAGTGGATCTTGATTTTTGTGGGTCCCACTTCATGTTTCTTCTCCATCACCACCTTTGGCCAACCACGGATCCACCACCTCTAATTTTCACAAATTATTGGAACATTATTGTGTGTTGTTAATGTGACACGAACAAACTGAAAAACAGTGTGCTAGGTTGAAGAACGTCTAATGATCAAGTGGTTAACACCCATGCCTCTAGAAAAAAGAGGTCAAGGGTTCAATCCTCACGCTTTGCAAGGTTAGAGGTCATTTTTCGCCTTAGGTAGAACCGGAAACAGCATCTCTGTTTTGCAGCTTTTGCTTACTTTTATAAATAAGCATTTCCTTTTTTTTGGGGGCAGGGAAATAATTACATACCAATTAACCAACTGACATTACACCAATCATTTCAAGTGACACTTATATGGAAGATTGGAAGTTAGAATATTATCACAAAGTTAGAATGATCGCGTAAATTTTAAAGATTAGAATTACCACATAAATGATGCTTTGTAATAAGATTTATCGTCGAATACTTTTGTAAAACTAAAATAAATCAGAAAATCATACAAACTATTACTCATATGATAAAAACTGTCCCACTCCCCATTATATTATTATATTTACTACGTATAGTTAAATAATAATAATATAACAATGTTCAAAAAAAAAAAAAAAACTAAAAAACCGATACCTTGACATGTTCTTACTGCTACTGGGGTGGGGGTTTAATCTTTCACATTTTGAACTAAAGACTATGCAAGTGCTTGATCTTCTCAATAGCTTGATTTACCTTGGAAGATGGTTCTTCTTCAAAAAAGGCATTGTCATCAAAAACTTCCTGTGGTATGCTCGGTTCCCCAATCAAAGCACGGAAAGATTGTGCGACGCACTGAGAAAGAGTAAATATGTTGTATCCCCCTTCCAAGAAAAACACGCATCGACCACCACATAAATCTTTTGCAAGCTGCTTGATGCTCAATGTTAGCATGTGATATGTTCCTGATTTCAATTGGAATCTACCCGTTGGTTCAAACAAATGCCCATCGTATCTGAAAACGAACAAATTAAATTTATAAATAATAATAAACTGTGTGTATATAAATGGTTTCGGTAGTTTATAGAAAATCACCCTGCTGATACAAGAATTATATCCGGCTTAAATCTTTGGGCAGCTGGTGCGATGACCTCATCAAATATAGTTCGCATAGATATATCACCCGTACGCTTTGGTAATGGCAAATTAAGTGTTGCTCCTTCACCATCGCCACACCCTATATCATCAATTTTGCCTGTACCACGAGGGTACCATTCCTCCTGGATTAATGTATATTGAAGACAACATTGAGATACTTGATGATGAGGAGGAGGATATATCGTATTCATATATGCATTCATACATGCTCCAAAATAATTAAATTGCACTATGAATGCTTGCTTCTTACTTGGTGAGTTGAAAGAAAGAATATGTCTGGGTCATCATAGAACACATCATTAGTCCCATTCCCGTGATGCACGTCGAAATCAATGATGAATACACTCTTTAATCCATGGACACGTTGAACATGCCTAGCTGCAATTGCTACATTACCAAAAAAACAATATCCCATGGCCCCACTAGGAACCGCATGATGTCCGGGAGGACGTATCAGGGCGAAACCAACTGGAGGGTTCTCATTGACTCTTGATGCTGCCACCTACATGTACACAAACTTATACATTTTCCAAGTCGATAGATTTATAAGCAAAAAAGTAGTAATTGCCACCTTGATGTGGCCACTAACATGTGTGATTCAAACTTCTAGCTTACCACATAATCAACCAAAGATAGGGCTGCTCCAACAGCAACCAACGCCTCGTCAAATGTCTGCATGCATATTTTACCATATCTCAAAATTACTATAATATATATATATATATATATATATATATATATATAAACCTAGTCAACGATAAAATACACAACGGTCTATCCCAACCCATTTGCCATCTGGGAAGATATCGCTATGGATTTCGTGATAAGACTACCTTAATGAGCTTTATCTGTAGGAACAAGTGTTCCTTTGCTTGTAGACTTCTAGTTGACCAGCTTGGTAAGTATGGCCACTTTTTGGCTTTAAAGCATCCTTTGACTGCCACGGAGATTGCTCCAAGTGTTTTAGGATTAACATCTTCAGAATGCATGGCTTCCCGAAATCCATTGTTTCAGATAGAGATGAGGTGTTTGTTTGTCCTTTTTAGCGAGAATTGATGTCACTTAATGGTATTGATCAGAGAATGTCGAGTACGTGCTTATCACCCTCAAAGTGATGGCCTATTAAATCAGTGTTTGGAGAGCTACTTGAGGTGTATGTGTTCCTCTTAGCCTTCAGATTGGCACAAGTGGCTACCACTGGCAGAGTACTGGTACTATACTTACAAACGGCTACTGAAAACACCCGGTATGAGATTTTCTATTGACAGCACCTCTATTAGATCCTTAGCTTCAGCAGAGAGTAAGGTTAATATTGTTGTCTAAAGTTTGATTGTAAGGGAGGAAGCCATACAACTACTTAGATAAGACTCGGGACAGAAAGAAGACATTGACTAAATCTCAAGGATTTGAAAGGAGTTTTCAAGTGAGAGATTGGGTGTTCCTTAAGTTGCAGCCAAGTATTTTGGTAACAATACTATTCGAATTCGACATCCTCCTACTTTCATCATTCACCACATTTTTCATTTATCTGTTTTAAAGTATGGGTCACCTTCTATTGCCACCGGTCCATCTACTTGTCATACTATGAACTTCTTGAGATTCAAACAGTCAAGAAACATAATAGTGCTAGTGTAGAGTGGCTCATTTGGTGGCAGAATTAAACCCCATAGAGTGCTAGCTGAGGTCACTCAAGGATTTCCTTTCTTTGATCCTTGAGCACAAGGATGAATTTCAGATTGGGGGTCGTGCTAGCTGAGGTCGTTCAAGGATTCCCTTCCTTTGATCCTTGAGCACAAGTATCAATGTTAGAGCGGGTGTAATGATATGAGTTAAAGATAGTTTCTTTGGCCGGCAAGTATTTAGCTCAAGTCTTGTCAATATGTAATACTAATCAACATAAGGTGATCAGGTGTAGGTTAGATACAGGCTTGGTGAAGTCACGGGGAAAACGGTTATCATTGTATTCCAGAGTCGGTGGATCAATTGTAATCAAAAGATGACCATATAAACACATCAATAGCTAGCTCATTTGAACATATATGAATACAAATTACTTAAAAAGTCTCTCTCAATTATATCTCTAACTTTCTAGCCTTTATCCATTGATTTTGTGAACTATTCTGCTCAATTAGGTTACCTAATTGATCAGGTTATCAGCTATCTTCAGAATCTCATAACCTCAATTGATTGTGCCATTCTCCCAAGTCAAAAGTCAACAAAAGTTAATTTTTAGTGTTAAACTATATCATTATAAACGTGCAGGGACTTACCGCGCCAGTGACATATGTAGGACCAGAGTCTTCAATGCGTAGAATGCCCCTTTCTGAAGCCTTAGCCTGTTCAACTGCCTATATAACAATGGATTTACAAGGAACATAAGACCATTAAATGAAAGAAATTGACAAAATATTATTACTTATGGGATTCATTATCGATACTATGTCAATAAAGGTCGCCCATATCAGATCAAATATACAGAGTATATGTGTATGTAAATTAAACTATTTCGTCTTCAGATAATCAGTTTTGTTCTGTCGCGGTAAGTATAAAACTACTTATTTGACACGCGTGTGATAATCAAAGCATCATTTTGTTTGTCCAAATACAAAAAACTGATTATTTCAAAATTTTATAAAACACAATAATACTTGACAGTTACTTGACTTACTTCCAACATGCCATAGCAAACACCTATGTCTTTACATTTTATCATCCTACCGTTGGCAAAAAAAATTGTTGACAAGTGCATACCCCACCTCGATCTTTAAGATCCGCCACTGTATATAGATCTACATATGTGGTATATAATATGTTTTTTTTCAAAATTAAGCAATTACAAATCCTCTATTTTTCTTCATGTCAAGGATGGATCATGGATGCATGTATTACCTTCTCAAGGGAAGAAATATAAGATCTTGAATGTAAGCTTGCAATATCTTCCACTGTAGCGGTTCTAAAATTTTCAAGTTGAATGATCTCAGATCCTCGAAACTGCAACCATAATATACAGACGGCATACGAGTACAAACAAACTTGAATTTATCATAACATTCATAATAGACACAATTGTAGCCTACTGATCGAAATTGAAATGCCTTTGAAGTGAATGCAAACAAAATGCTTTATTTACCTTAGGAGTGAGTTTCGCCTTTTCAAGAGCCCTCATAGTATAAGTAACTCTAGAATTGCAATCATCGTGTTCCTCCTGTTTGCCAACATCATGTCTTAATTACATGAACAAAAAGACAATGTAGTTGCATATATATAACGCGCGTACATCGTGATGACCCATTGCAGGAGCGACACTATAAATCACTTTTGCACTACTCTCGTTTGTGGCACTGGGTAATGGTATAGGAGAAAAAGCTTTGGAACACATTGTCCTTGAAGTCAACAAGAATCGACAGGCTGCAAGGGGAAAATGATACATTTAAAACTTGATTATACATTCGGAATATTTGAGCACTTACATGTACGTGCGTGCGCGCACACACAAGAAGAAAAAAAAGTATCTTTCTTGATTGTGATATGCAACTTTTGCGAATTTGATTAAATCTAATTCTTCGTAGTGTTTAAACTTGAATTCGAGTGATGGTAACAATGTAAAAATACCAATAATACTTATCAACAGCATATCAAATATTGTTAAAGCATACATCTTTTTCAAAAAAAATCTTTTAAAGACCTAATTGGACCAAAAAAAAAAACTTTTAAAGACCTAATTCGACAAAAAAAAAAAAAATAATATAGTTCGATGGTCTGATGGGAGCTAATAAACCACCATTTTTCAAAAATGGAGGACCATGAAAACAGTGAATAAAAGGAAAATAACTTTAAACAGTAAACATATATACGTAAATCATTATCTTCTTCAAGCACAAGCAAGCTTGGATTAACAGCCTTATCTTTGGAAAGAGAGGTCAATGGTTCAATCCTTAATCCTTGCAAGACCGGACCTTTTCTACCCTCTCTAACTTAGGCAGGGGCAACGTGCCTACATCTCAGCACCGGTATTGGGACCCATAACCCGTAGAAAGACATCAAATAGTTGGCTTTTTGTACACACACATGCACAAAGACAGATAAAAAAAAAAATACACTTTTACCTGATCGATGATGATAAAGATAAAGATGCTTCATTGTTTTAATTTCTTTAGCTTTTCCAACTCTAAACAAACAGGATGGAAATTCAGAGCGACCAACACCAACACAAGGGTTTTTTCGTTTATATACTTTATGTATGTATATGTTTAATTGTTTATTGAAAAGGTTTAAGGTTATCCATTTCCCAGTACTGGGCCTCAAACCCAGCCCAATAGTAACATGGGGCTATCGGGGGTTAGCTTGAAATCTTGAATCTTTGAAGATGGTCGCCTCCATTTCATTTCCGTACTCTATAAAAGCAATTCCAAGTTTGCTTCTTTCAAACGTTTCACAGATTAATATTTTAATATATTTTTAAAATAAATAAATGATTTGGACGTTATGTTTTTAATTTATATGTAAGTTTTCATGATTTGTATATTTTGTCAACCGATTGATGCTATCATCTTAATACCAAGTGTTAAATGATAAACTAAAAGGTACAAGTCGTTTGTGAGCAAGTGAACTGTGTATGAAGATCTTAATATAAGGAGTGAGCAAGTGAACTGTGTATGAAGATCTTAATATAAGAAATGTTATAGAGGTGAATATCAAGTCAGGTCATCCAGTTGTGTGATGTTTCTCATAACACATTATGATTTTACATATTATCACACACAATAAATATTATATCTCCTATGGCAACACCCGGATGACAAAACTAGTTTATATATATTTGTAAAGGCGTGAGATAGATATAACAATCTTTGTGTTATTTTACTTTGGATATAGATATATATTAGTTTTATGTTTTTGCTTCTTTGCTTTGTGTGAATGTTTAATAAATAATATATATTAATTTTAATCTTTCGTCGACTTTATAAAATTTAAAAGTAGACATGATTAATACTGCTAAGCATTACTATACACTTACGAACTCTCTCTTTTCTTTTATGGCAGACATCTCTCCACACCAAGGAACCAAACCAAATATATTATTGTTTTTAGATTAAAAAAATATATATTACCATATCCATCCCAAAATAAGTGTTAGGTTTCTATTTTAGTTTGTTCTAAATAATGTTCATTTTTAAGAATAACATGTTAAATTAACTATATTATCGCATTTTCATTTTTTTTTCAAAAAGTAATAGTAAAATTTTTATCGAAAATATGTATATAATGATATTATAATCTTATAAGCTATGTGTCATTTTTATCATAGACACTTATTTTAGGACAGATGAGGTAATATTTAATGATCCTGTCATTATAATGTAAAACTTATTACGAAGGTCATGTTGCTTTATTAAGTAGATACATATTGTAGTTTAAGGATTGTAATTTTATTTGATTCTGTACAAATAAGTTGAAAATATGTTTTTTATATATAAAATACATTTAACTTTACACCGTCATTATAAAAAGATATAAGATACATTTTTAAATAAATATATCATACGAACCATATACAATAAAAACCATTTTTAAATAAACATATCATCATTTTTCAGCGGTAGTATATACATTTAACTTTATACCGTCATTATAAAAAGATATAAGATACGTATTTTGCTAATCATCTTCGATACAAAACATATTTTGAATCATAATATCATTATATTTTAACATGTCTTATCTATAACTATCAGTTATGTTATAAAGAAAACTTAATATATTTATCCCGCGTATTGATTATATAAATGAACCGGTTTTTTACATGGATTATATAAATGAACCGGTTTTTTACATTCCATGGCTTGGAATAAAATAATGGTTTCTCCATACACGTTGGATCAACCGGTATTTTGTATAAGATTTCCGTGTATTAATTAACAAACTCTGCAAACAACAGTCCAATTTTCGTAAATCACCGAGCAATCCACCTGCAAAATCCGCGTAAAATGGTACATTGTTTCTATCTTTTTGTCCTTCTAAATAAAATCATTCTTTGATGTTATTATAATTATTACTAAAACATTCTTATTACTAATTAATTATTTAAATTATTAATTAAATACAGATCCGATTCATACTACTTCAAAACAGGCAAGGCAAAACTCGTCTTGCAAAATATTACATTCCACTTGAAGAATCTGAAAAACATAAAGTTGAATATGAGGTAATTCATATCTACTTTTTTCATATATTTTTTAATGTAAATGTAAATTTACTTCTTTTTTTTTTTACTGTGATGATAATTAATTAATTAATTAATTTTTGTGTTTAGGTTCATAGATTGGTGGTAAATAGAGATCCAAAGTTTACTAATTTTGTCGAGGTAAATATCTTTTTTTCATTTTCTTTTAAATTTCAAGAAAGTGTTAATTTTTGTCTAGAGAGAGACCCGGGTTCAAACCTCCCTGGGTAAACGTCTTGGGATGGCTATGGAAAAAGTTTAGGAAACGGTTACGGGAATACCGGTTAAGCTGCATTTACATCATAGCCAAAGGCTTGACTTACCCCGGGTAGCTTGAACAGAATCCCTCTCCGTTTACCCGTTTTACCTTTTGATGGTTTTAGAAAAGAATTGGTGATCACTTTTAATAACTAGCTTTGTACTTAGGTAATGTGGCTGCGGAAGTGAATGAGAAAAAGTTATGTTTTTTAGGTGGGTAGTGTACTAGCGTGTGTGTGTGTGTGTGCGTGTTTTTTTTTTTGGCTAGGTGTACAATATTCGTTTTGGTTACGAGGACATTTTCTCAGTTTTAAGACAATTGGGATTCACAAGATAGATGCTTTATCTAATAGTATAAACAATTTGCAACAAAGTTCATATGAATTTAGGACATCGGAAGTATTAGGTTTGATAAGAAGTATCTTAGGATTTTCTAAGAAATGGTGAAAGCATAGTCTGGGCAGCAATGCAGTGTTTTTAATACTTAATGCTATCCAATGTACTGATGGTTGTATAATATTAATGTGGAAAATATGATTCATGTTTGCTTGAGGCCTTTCTAGAATTATAGGTTGTTCTTTACTAATAGGATGTATGAGAATTAGTTTGGAAGTTTTCATGATATTTGACAGGCTTACTAAGTATTGGTATAAGAGGAGCTTGTAGGAAGTTGCGAGTTGTAGTTGCTATTAAAGAGAGTGGATAAGTAACGAGAATGCTCGCATATATTCAGTTAATGACAATTGAGGTCTGTAAATTTAGATCTTTGTTCGTCGGAATAGCTGAATAAAGGCTCAGGAATTTTCCATATTCGAGCCGTATGGTTTTCGGAAGATATGTTTAGACATGCATTTAAGCTCTGCATATATAGGAGAAGATTGGTTAACAATAATACTACATTACTACCCCTTTTGGAAACTCTTAAACTCTGCCTCATTTTGTACACCTCCCCAAACATTGCATATATCTCATTCGTAAACATACCCTGTGTAGCTTCCACCCATATGTTAGAAACCCATGTTTAATATCAAACATTGACCTCCCATTCACAATGCATGGTGGCCAGATGTATCTTTTGCTCCTTTAAAACTTGCATCCAGACAAAAAATTTACATTTCAATACCTATCACATACCATGAACCTCATTGAAACTCAAATGTTAGCTTCTGCTTGGATCATCTTTGTACAGACCAAATTGCCCATAACGTTAGAGTTTCCCACACAGATTTTCAGACATTTGTTAAGTACTTGGCTGTTTTAGTAATATGTTTTTGTGGTTCAAACATGATATAAGTACATTGGTTATGGTTTGTGAGGTTGATTTTAGTTCAACAATCATGATAATGGGTGCACAAGCTGAGTTCCCACTTCCCAGACCCAATACTAGTTGGGTACTTGGGTATATTTACCTGTCTTAAAGTATGTTAATTGAATTGCCTGTGAGTATCCGGCGATGTGGTTGAGGACACTTGAAGTAATAAGGATAGCAAGTACAGTTTTGATGTGTTTTCCTTAATTAAGGTGTAATGCATTAGTGGAGCACTTTCTTATACTATTAAGAACTTAAGAAGCACACTAAATAAAGTATGAAACTAAAAGTTAGATTTGTCGTCATTTTTCCCTTTTATGCAACATTAATTGTCTATCAAGCTTAGAAAGCTCTGATTAATGCAACTTCAGATTCTTTTTTCATCTTGTTTGTATGATGCTATGAGGATAAAGGATTAATCTTTTCATTATGCATCCTTTTGCAGTTCCGTACACACAAAGTTATCTACAGACGATATGCTGGACTATTCTTCTCTCTTTGTGTTGATATAACCGATAACGAGCTAGCATATCTGGAGTCCATCCATTTATTTGTAGAAATATTGGATCACTTTTTCAGCAATGTGTGTGAGCTAGATCTGGTCTTCAACTTTCATAAGGTATTTAAAGTTTTTGATTGTTGACAATCTTTAATGCCTATACTGGAAACTGATTTGTGCATTCCTGATTTGAGTTGTGTATATGGAAGGTTTTCCAGCTATAATATGTATAATAGTGGCAAAATGGACGGTTGGATGGGTTAGGTTATAGGTCAAAAGGAGTTTGGGTTGAAACATGTAAAGCTTTCAGTGTGAGTAAAAAGGGGCCAGGTCAGGTAGATCCACAGACACCACAATGTCCAATTTTTATATTTATTATAAGTAGGTAATGTGTTAAGTATGATTATCAGGAAAATATCATTCTACAATAATAATGTAAAACACACTAGAAGATTGTATGCATAAAAAAAACAATATCGAAATTTCCCCTTTTTGAAAAGGTTGATGCACAAACGAATTACTCCGTATACTTGGGGTGACCCGCTCGAACCTTTTGGCTTGTTATATTTTTAGGTAAGTTTTATTTTTGTTTTGACCCATTCACAAGTACATGGCTTGAAATTCCCACCTCTAATTGTAACTGTTGGTTTTGATTCTACATGCAAATTAGAATGTAAATTCACTGACGCTGGAGATTAATTTGCATGTAGATTTAGAAGCATGAGGCTGCATTCACAAACTTACGAAGGCCTAATGTGATTCAGTGAACCTATCTCTCATTGAAGTCCATTAAAAACATATTCCTTCAATCCTTCTATTTTGAAGGCAATGCAATACTTTTATATTGGGTTATTCAAAGGTGTAATGTTTCCTTAAAGATTCCACAGTTTCTTCAACTGCCCTTTAACAAGCATTGCGAAATCAAATGAGATTACTAGTGGTCCATGAGTTTTTCTTTTGGGTTCAAATAAAGGGTATTAATATTTTATATTGTTTGTGAATACACTTTGTAGTATATATGTATATATATATGCAAAATCAAATGCTGCATTCTTTTAGGGACTGCTGAGTATTAGATATCTCTGTTCTTTTTTGCATGTTTTATCTCAGTCTTTGTATCAATTATTATCGGGAAAATTAATTAGTTATTTAACATAGGCATGCTTCGTCTGTTCTTGTTTTTGTGTTTGCATGGTAGAACTTTTTCCATGTTACTTTCTTCTCATGTCTTAATATCCGATACTTGATTGTCTTTTTGTCAACAGGTGTATCTGATACTAGATGAGTTCATTCTTGCCGGGGAACTTCAAGAAACAAGCAAGAGGGTATGGCTCATTTTTATATCTTTGTTTATTCTACAACTGCTAACTAAACATAGATATCTATGTTCATTCTCGTACTGCTGATTTTTTAGGGTAACATAATAATGCATTTTTAAAGTTTATACTTTTGTCGACAATCTTGGCAAACCATATCTTTAATCTTTAAACTTTTTGTTATTTTGCAATTTCCAATTGCTAGTCTTGAAAATTATACAAACTGTTATACCTAATTACCTAGAGTTGGCAAAATAGGTGAGTTGGGTAACGGGTCAAAACGGTGATGTATTGTATGTGTCAAACAGGTCAGGTCAGCCCAAAACTCTTTTTGTCCAATTATTGATTTTATTTTAATGACAAATGATGGATCCTCTTAATTGCACATGGCACTTGTATATAGGAGAGTGAGTACGGGCCTTCTTTTTTTTTTTTTCTAAATTATGGATGTTGTCATATGTATTTAGGAGGACCTCGGCTCTAGGAATGTCAATTATTTCTCTTTCTTTGATTATAGATAATTGGTCGGCTTTTGATCCCTTTTTTTTAAGCTAGTATGTTTGCTCTCACCCATTTGACTCGTTCAAAATAAAACATAACTCGAGCCAACCCATTCATAAGTCAACGATACAGCTAGAACGTTGAGTAGCATACCCACTGTTCACAAAAGAGAGAAAGCAAAGAATGATGTAACTCATTTTCTTGAATAGTCTTGAGCAGCATCATAAATTCTTTTGATGTCTACCATGCATGGAAACTTCTCTAGCCGTACTCATTTAGGCCTGAACATGTTGTATTTCCGTCTGCAGGCAATTATAGAGAGAATGGGTGAATTGGAAAAGCAAGAATGAAATGTGATTTTTTTGTTGTGGTGGTGAACAGAATGGTGGTGTGCTCATAAGCTCGAGTTTCTTTGATCACTTCGTCTGAAGATTGAACATGTATTTATGTTTCTTAATCTTGTTTGTGGTTCTCATTCATCTAATGTCATTCTAGTGTAATCTCGTGAATTGAAAAGTTTACTGCACCAAGATGGTTTTCGTTATTCAGAGCTGTGATGATCTTGCTCGAATCGTTGTTGGCTATTTACCATGTTCGTGTCTCTGACGAGTAGTAAATAAAAAAATGAAGTACGTAAAACTTAAAACTGAAACTACCTAAAGATGGTCCAAAATGGACACTAAAAATAGAGTAAAATTTACCTTTTAATGCGAAAAACATTAACTTAAATGGAATCATTTGGATAATAAAAAGATAATAATAAATGAAACATCTGGTTCTAGAATGTGTAGTTTGTTTCATTTCTAGATTGTAATTGTATACTTTTGTTACGGTTAATTTTAATATAGGAGGATAAGGTTAATTTTAATTGTATAATTTTTTTTAGAAGTAGAGATATTTTTACAATTTGACCAAATTTTGATGTAATTTCTGTCAAAATTGGTAAAAACTAAACGAAATAGAAACTTTGACGGCGTGTAATTTTTTGAAAATTGAGTGGAAAAAAGGTTTTCTCTATTTCTAGATAACATCTATCAAATATGTTAGAGTTAATTGCACAAATCATCCCTGTGGTTTTCACACTTTCGTGGTTTTCATCCCTTCAAGTTTTTTTTTAGTGGATTTCATCCAAAATGTAAGGTGTTAAAAAAGTTTTGCACATTTTTGTGGTTTTCATCTCTTAAAAGGATGTAAGGTGCTAAAAAAGTTTGGATTTTGGACGAAATCCACTAAAAAAATTGAAGAGATGAAAACCATGAAAATGTACAAAACACATGGATGATGCAATTAACTCAATACATTATTGTAGGTAATTTTTTCATTTACATAATTTGTGCTTGTGGGCTAGGATGAATATTACAGACTAGTGGATCTGGTAGTCGACAATGGATATAGGTTGTCGCAGCTCATGTAGTAGGACAGAAGACTCATTAACCGAAGATGATTATCAACATTTTAGATGCTTCTTTAATATGAAAATTAAACTTGTATTTCTTGTATAATAAACACACTTCATATAATCATTTAAAATATAAAATAAAATAGGTAGTATTACATATTTTTAAAAATAAACTAAAATTGTACTCACACAACGCGTGAAATTGTACGTTGAACTGTACAATTTTTAACATAGAGACAAAACTAAAGGTGACGGAGTCAGGCTCTGCCGACCATCGGTGATCAATCATGATATAGAAGAAGTCCTTAATTTTAAATTTAACTATAAAAAAAAATATACATATATATATTTATACTGTTGACAAGTTAATTAATATTGATTTCTATTACATATTAATATTAAAGACTTACCATATTTATATGTTTTTAAGAGTACACCCCGAGTAGTATAGATATAAATAGTATAGACATATAGATAATCACTAATGTAGACCTCTTCTTTAAAAAACGCCAGCTTACCGTGTTTTAGTAGAATCAGTAAATTACCAAAAAGTCAATGATCCATGGTTTAAATGATGAGATACTTAGGTTTTACTCATGAGACAGATGTTTGAATTTTGTCACATGCAAATTCTTACTCTATTAATTTTTAGTTGTTAGGGGAGCCTAGTGAGATTTTTCCTTTGACACCATTGCTTGGCTCATGGTAGCAGGATCCGATTTAGACAACTAACTATTTGCGTCGAGTTAGGACCTCACCATTTGACCGTGAAAGAGTTTGTTTTCATACGAAAATCACTAGTAAAAAATAAAAAATAAAAAAAATTCTATGTAAAATCAACCCGCTTAATAACCCAGAAAATCGGAGCGTAACGTTCATAAAAAAATAAGTAATATAAAAGGCCCTCTTTTGACCGTTAGATCAATTTTTCCCCCAATTCAAATCATCACAAAAAGCCCTAATTCATCAATCAATAAAAATCCCCTCCATTGTTTCATCTTCTTCAATCAAAAATTTATTTAATTTCTTTCAGGAATTTACACAAACAGTTCGTGTGCATTCATCTACTATATAAAAATAGAAAAAAAAAAATACAAAAAAATGGGAAAAAGGAAAGTTTCTGTAAGTGAAAGTGAGAATTCTTTCGAAGAGAAAGAAGAGTCATGGAATAAGGTCTTTAAAACACTTGTTGATTTAGCACACAATCAACAACAAGAGATCGAATGGTATGAAAAAGAACGAAAAGCCCTCGAAAAAAGAATCCAGACCCAGCATGAAAGATGGTGTCTTGATGTTAAGTCTTTACAAGATCATGTTTCTCAGGTGATTTCATAGTTTCCCAATGTGATAAAGTTTTGATCTTGGTGGTTGGTTTTTGTGGGTTTTATTTCTTATGCTTTTTACGGTTTATATATATATATATATATATATATATATATATATATATATATCTGTGTGTGTGAGTATATCCCATGTATATTTAATAGTATATATATATAAAAACAATGATTACTCCTGCCACGTGTCGCGAGTCGCCCCATCGTTGTGGGTAGCCCCACTCCCCTTATTTTCTGAGGCTACCCAACCTGCTGACTAGGCGCCACGTGTCGCGAGTCGCCCCTTAGTTGGGTAGCCGCACTCCGTTAGGCCTTAGAGCCTTGCTAATGAAGTTGTAATAAGTTGTAATGTTGTGTCTAATGTTTTAAGTATTGATTTTTTAATCAAATGGGGTGGTTGACACAGGTTTGTGTATTGCTATAAAAACGCTACTAAATTTGTTACAATTTAATGAAAATAATCAAAATATACTTACAATCCATAAAAAAAAAATAATAACAAATTGTTACATTCCAGCAAAATTATAATTTCTAAACTCAAAATTACCTCTAAAAGAGGTTTTTCCTTTTAAACAAAAAATTGAATAAAAAAAAACAAACAAAAAACCGGTTCAACTAAAAGAAACTAAAAACTACGCCGGCTTAACCACTGGACAGTTCTACTAAAAAAACCATACCTAAAAATCCGGCTAACTGGAGCCTGATTCAACTGGCCTATTCGAACCAATTTTCAAAACATTGGTTGTACCAATGATTTGAACTTAAGAAACTAAACAATCATTATTTTAATAAGACATATATATATATAATGAAGGGATAAAATGAAAACTAAAAACAATCATTATTTTACTATGATTTGGAGTTAAAAATATACTTTATTAACCTATAATAAAGTATAATCAATACTTTGTTACACAATAATTTGTATTATTGTTATTTTTTTTTTAACTATCTATATACTACTATATAAAGCATCACCCTCTTTTTTTTTTCCTTTCAAATTACATGGTTGAACTGCCTAAAATGTCTTTAACCTTTATTCACTATTTTAAACATCTCCATTTGATATATCTATAATACCTTTAATAAATTAATTTACATCATCTATCTCTTAACTCCTAAAATAACTACATTACCCCTTTTACATGAATTATCTTTACATAAATAATCTACAGTCCTACGTTACTTGTTGCCACCACCACACCATCATCGCTACCACCATCGTCACCGCATCACGTGGACATCCGTATAGTTATTAATAAACCATGACATAATCAAATACTTGATGGATTAATATATTTACATAAAGTTCAATTTCTCCATCATCATATAATACATCAAGATTTGATTCATTTAGGTAATTTGGATTTTCCGTAATTGTTAAATCTTAATAAGTCATTTAGTTGTGAATATAAACTCAATTGGTGTACGGAATTAAATTGAGGTGATAAATATACTTTAAACTAGATTTTGATCTCGTGTTAACACACGGACTTCATAAGATTTTTATTTTATTTATTGTAAAATAGAAAACATGAATATATAGAATATTGAACTACATTAAAACAAAGTTTTGTTAACGATAAACTTCATATAGTGATAGATTTATAAGCATAAGTATCTTACTTTATAATGACATAAACTCATAAAGTCTTTAATATATTTTATACAAAGTGCAAAATTTAAGTATAATTTAAACTTGTTTATTATGTTGTTCTTTCATTAAAAAAGAATTGATAGGATTATAAGAAGGGGTTGAAATCTGCTTAAAAAAATAATAATGAAACATCGCACAATTAAAATTATAAAGTGAAAAGAAAATAAAATAAAATTTAAAATTGTTTCCTTATTTTTCATATTGATCTGTTTTCTTCTTTCTTTGTATTCGGACTTAGCTATACATATTATAATTGGAAAAGCCGTCGATCAAATTTTCAATGTGTATTGAAAAGGCAAAAGGAGTTTTGTGTGAAGAAACAAAAAGGCAATAGGAACCTTGTAGATGTTTTTGATAAAATTAAAGTGAAGGGTGTAATTTGGAATTGTAAAAAAGTTAATTGCAAGATGTTATAGTTTATTTTATTTTTTAAACGATTAATATTAGATATAAGAACTTAAAATATGTTAATTTAATGAGGGAATCCCATTGTTAGCTTTTATGTTAAGAGGGATGTATTTGTAAATAAGTTTTGAGGATATATATGCAAATAAAAAGAAAATTAAATGATAAGATTGAGCTAATTTGATGTCACATAAGCTATTGGAAAAAAAAAACCCTCTTCCTTTAATAGAGAGGGAGATGAATAGAGGCATCAAAATCAATAGGATGGTCTTAGGGTTGGAATAAAGAAAATGATATGATAAGGGGTTTTATCCATCCATAACAATATTTATATTATATGGTTGTACTGTACAATTATTTGAAACAAAAAATGTTGTGAATAAATAAAAAATATTGTGGCTTTATCACTACCTACCCACATACCCACATGACAATGATTTAATAACCGATTAAACTTGAGCCACCTAGTTTTGAACTTCACGCTTTGAAGTCAAGCATACATTTGGCACTATTCATTTTGACTTGGTTAAATTACAACTAGGTAGACGCGATTATCGTTTTTTGCGCGTTTTCTTCACACAACAGTGTAAATATGTTTACTACCGTATTAATAATTTCGTAAAACATAATGTTTAAATATTTATTTAAGGGCAACACACCAACCACGTTCAAAATTTGTGACTCCATCCAAGCTCAAGTATATTTAATATTTAGTTTGTTAAGTATATATAGTTTTTCATGTTGTTTACTGGTCATAGACAGGTGATTCAACCCCACACATGTTTATGTTCACTCAAAAAAATTCACGAAGAAAAAAATTTTAACGAAAAAACC
>JAOXNX010000011.1:1852081-1867212 GCA_028566075.1 Solidago caesia
GGCTATATATGTATGCATGTTTTCTGTTGTTTTCAACATAATAATAAAAACAGAGCTCTTGATCACTGAATTCTTCATGGTATCAGAGCAGACACAACAAGATTAAAATCCTCAATTGCCATACCATGGTTGGAGACAAGGAAGGTGGTTCATCCAATGGTGCTTCCGATGTCATTGACACAATTCACCATATTATCTACACCCTTCCGACTATCCGAAGCAAATGCAAGTAAATGACAATCTCACGGACAACAACTTCAATGATTGGGTTCAGGAGATGACCAATTTCTTATTCGCCAAGAATAAAATAGGGTTCGTGGATGGATCCATAAAGAAGCCGGAGAAAACTGATGATAAATACATGAATTGGATGTGGTGTGACGCCATGATAAAAGGATGGCTCACCACTGCAATGGAGAAAGAGATAAGAGCAAGTGTTAAATATGCAAACACAGCACAGGAGATCTGGAAAGATTTACAGGAAAGGTTCGGTAAAGAAAGTGCACCAAGGACGTACGAGATCAAGCAATCAATCACCATGACCCGTCAAGAAGAATCCACTGTGTCAGCTTATTTCACAAAACTCCGTGGATTATGGGATGAAATTGACACCATGTTACAAGCCCCTCGATGTGAGTGTGAAGGATGCAAGTGTGACATTGGGAAAAAGCTCGTTGAATTGAAAGAAAAAGAAAGATTGTATGAATTTTTGATGGGATTGAATGCTGATTTCACAGTAATCAGAACACAAATCCTTGCCATGAAGCCGACACCAACACTTAGTACAACCTACCACTTGGTTGCCGAAGATGAACAACAAAGAAATATCACGGATGGAAAGAAGACAGTGCCAGAATCAATGGCTTTTCAAGCTATGCAACAAGGAAAACGAGATGAACAGATTCAGAAGAAGCCGTGGCATAAAAATGAGAAGACACAACCGAATAACAAAGATGAATACTGTACGAATTGCAAAAGGGGCGGGCATGCTCATGAAGGATGTTTCGAACTGATTGGGTATCCAGATTGGTGGCCTGGAAAGGGAAAGAAAAAGAGTGTGAAGCCGATGGCAACGGCTGCAGAAACTACATCGAGCCCAGTACCATGCCTCAGTGATGAGCAGTACAACATGTTTCTCAAGTTTTTCAGGAAGAAAGAAGAACAAAAGGAGAAGAAGATTAACCCTCCAGCGGCAAACATGGCAGGTAGTTTTGACAAAAACGATGATTGGATCATGGACTCCGGGGCGACCGATTCCATGACACATGCTTGGGGATTGCTCGACAATCTTACGACAGGTGCTAATGAGTTTCCGGTCACAATTCCTAATGGCCAAACCATTCCTGTAAAAGGGAATGGAGAGGTTCTTTTCAAAGGGGGGGGGGGGGTTAGAGTAAAAAATGTGCTTTTTGTTCCAAATTTTAAGTGCAATCTTTTATCGGTTTGTAGACTAACCCAAGATTTGCAATGTGCTATCACCTTTTTCCCGGATTTCTTTGTTATGCAAGGATTTAGGATGAAGAGTTTGATTGGAACGGGTAGGTGCAGTGGTGGACTTTATAGGATGGAAGCGATTCAAGGAAATCCGAAGGCTATGACTGTGGAAGCAACAAATATGTGGCACAAGAGACTTGGTCATCCATCTAGTATTAAGCTCTCTCACATTAGTTTTTTAAAAGATACTGTTTTTTATTCAAATAAGGATTTATGTGACTCGTGTGTTAGAGCTAAGTTAACTAGATTACCTTTTTCAACTAGTTCAATAAAAACCATCGAATGTTTTGATATGGTGCATTGTGATATTTGGGGAGGTTATAGAACACTTTCACTCACTAGTGGAAGGTATTTTCTCACATTGGTGGATGATTTTAGTAGGGCTGTTTGGGTTTACATTCTTAAACACAAGAATGAGGCAAGTGATTGTTTAATCAGTTTTTACAACATGGTAGAAACCCAATTTGAAAAAAAAATTAAACGTGTGGGAATTCACCTCGAATAAAATGAAGGCGTTTTATAATGATAATGGCATCATTTTAGAAACCACATGCCCCCACACCCCTCAACAAAATGGGGTGGTGGAGCGAAAGCACAGGCATCTCCTAGAAGTTGCTAGAGCTTTAAGGTTCGAAGTAAATTTACCCGTCAAATTTTGGGCAGAATGTGTATTAACGGCTACATACATTATTAATAGGCTGCCATCAAAAGTAATAAAGCAAAAGACACCCTATGAAATTATGTTTGGAAAAGGGCCGATGTACAAACACATGCGGGTATTTGGGTGTTTGACATATTTTCGAAACACTAACACCAAGGGAGACAAACTTGAACCAAGAGCAAATGTAGGTGTTTTCTTGGGCTACCCTTTTGGCACCAAAGGATACAAAATATATGATTTGGAGAAAAGAAAAATTGTTATTTCCAGAGATGTCCTTTTCTTTGAAAGTATCTTTCCATTTGCCATAGGTAGGCCTGCTAACATTCAAGGAGACAAAGAAATATTGGAGGAATATAATGCATATTTCAATAATGTTGATGAAGTGCCACAAGAACCTACTACTGTTGACCACTCCTTAAATGGTGACTTTTTGGTTGACAATTCCTCACCATGTATACGTGAAACAGAAGAAGAACTTGAGCATGAAACAAATAACAAAAGCCCATGCAACACAAATGTCCAGAATGAAAATGGTACTGTAGAAGTTCATCAACGACAACAACGAACTCGAACGCAGCCATCACGACTACAAGATTATCATGTGAATCTTCCTCCTTCAATTGACCACGCACATCCGTCTTTTGATCATGCTTCGTCCACGGTACATCCTCTTGCCCATTATGTTTCTTATGATAATTTTTCCACTGCTCACAAAATATTTCTTGCGGCCATCACCAATCATGATGAGCCGAAAACATTTTACCAAGCTTCACAGGATGAGCGATGGAGGGATGCGATGAAAAAGGAGATTAAGGCTCTTGAACAAAACGAAACCTGGTCTCTTGAACCATTGCCTCCTGGGAAGAAAGCTATTGATTCGAAGTGGGTTTATAAAATCAAGTACAAACCCGATGGAAGTGTTGAAAGATTCAAGGCGAGACTTGTCGCTAAAGGTTTCACTCAAATGGAGGGGGTGGATTATCATGAAACGTTTGCACTGGTTGCGAAGTTGGTCACTATGAGAACACTTCTCGCCTTAGCCACGAAACGCGATTGGATCATTCATCAATTAGATGTAAACAACGCATTTTTACACGGGGACTTGGAAGAGGAAGTTTACATGAAGATTCCTCAAGGATTTTCGGAAGAAAATGAAACCAGGGTATGTCGATTAAGAAAATCTATCTATGGCCTTAAACAAGCTTCATGTAATTGGTATCATAAGTTTACTACTGTTCTTTTGGATATGGGTTTGATCCAGTCAAAAGCCGATCATTCCTTGTTCCTATATAAGCACAAAACAATATTTGTTGCAGCCTTGATCTATGTCGATGATGTACTTATCGTTGGAAATCACATGGAAACCATTCAACAAACCAAATCACGTCTGCATGATCTTTTCAGCATTAAGGATCTTGGGTCTCTAAAGTACTTTTTGGGTATTGAAGTTGCTCGAACAAAAGAAGGTCTAGTGTTGAGTCAGAGGAAATATACACTGGACATTTTGCAAGATAGTGGGGTTCTTGGATGCAAGCCGAGTCCTTTTCCTATGGAGTATACTTTGAAGCTTGGTAAGGGGGAGGAAGAACAACGAGTTGATGCAAATCAATACAGGCGTTTGGTTGGAAGACTACTGTATTTGCAAGCTACTCGACCGGATATCACTTATTCGGTAAACATATTAAGTCAATTCATTTCGGATCCTCGTCAAACTCACATGGAGGCAGCGAATAGAGTGTTAAGGTACCTCAAATCAACTCCTGGTCAAGGGATTCTTTTATCAAAAGAAGGTGGAGCACAACTTGTTGCCTACTGTGATGCAGATTGGTTAGGTTGTCCTTTATCGAGACGTTCAAGAACCGGTTATCTTTTATTGCTGGGTGGAGCTCCTATATCGTGGAAGTCAAAGAAACAATCGGTTGTTTCCCGTTCCTCGGCAGAAGCGGAATATAGAGCCATGGCAACAACCGTTAGCGAAATCTTGTGGGTTCGGTGGCTATTGACTGAACTCGATGAAACACAACATGGTGGAACAACCTTGTTTTGTGATAATGAAGCAGCACGATATATTGCTAACAATCCAGTTTTCCACGAGAGAACGAAACACGTTGAAATGGATTGCTATTTTGTGCGTGAACGAGTTGAATCAAAAGAAATAGAGCCGAAGTACATTGAAACAAGACTTCAAATAGCAGACCCTCTTACCAAACCACTTGGGACCAAGAAACTTCAAGAGCTACTTGTCAAGCTGGGCATGAAAGACTTACATGCTCCAGCTTGAGGGGGAGTGTTGGATATTGCTCAAAATGAGCTCATGTTTATCTTTTGCTTATCACATATTTGTAGGATCAAGTTGTTAGTCTCTGTTATATTTTCCTTAGTTTTCTCTTAGCCTTTGGCTATATATGTATGCATGTTTTCTGTTGTTTTCAACATAATAATAAAAACAGAGCTCTTGATCACTGAATTCTTCAAAAAGGATATATATTTTGATCGTTTAAAAAATTATATAAAGAATGTAATTGTACATATCTTATAAGTTTAGCATTAAATAAGTTAAGTTGATAATTATAACGTAAATAAAAATTAATAAAGTTAAGCTATAGACAAGAAACAGAAAAAACACATATATAATGTTTCAATCTTGTTTAAGTATATTGGTAGATATCACGATGCATAAAAAACCATTCTTAAATATTTTAACACCTTTATTTTAATATAACCGTATGTATACACAAGACTAAAATCTAGTTATATATTATGACGATGTTTAAAAGATTATGTTAGTTGTTAGCATTAATTTTTGGTTTATTCCATTTCACTCGTACAAATGGACATTCATAAAATTAACTTTTTGTTTATTCCATTGCTCACTCGTACAAATGGACATTCATAGAAAACGTCTAAAGCTTGGTTTGGTAAAAAAGTTATGCATTTGAAAAAGGAACAAAAGTGGAAAGGTTAGTCAATGAGATTGAGAATGACACTTGGGACAACTTTATATACTCATAATTAATAATATATGTTTTAAGTCATATTTAACATTATCTATGATAATAAATAATAGTAATGTTATGCTGTCATTGCAATTTTTTATTTTTTTTTTGTTTATTAGCTAAAGGTGTAAGACACACATCGGCAATCCATTTCATAGTTCGTCCCATTTTATATTAATAAAAAATAATTAATAAAAGTACAAGAAAGCTTTCAATCCTCTCACGATCCCCTCGAGCTAGAAACCATATCACAATCAAGTCTATCCCATTTTATATTAATAAAAAGTACAAAAAAGTTTAATTATATATAATTAGTCTTACACCTTGTTAGTTTTTTTTTTATTAATATCTTATATTTTATAACTTTTTATATAAATAAAAAAACATGTTATTTTTTTATTTATTTTTACGAACATTTTGACATAAATTTTATTAAAAACAGAGCTATTTTAAAAAAAAATGTATTTTTTAATATTTTACTAATTTTTTTCTTTTTGTTATTTATATATATATAAGATTATTATAAAAACTATTTATTTATTTAAAGTAAAATAATTGTTATTAATATGATAAAAATAATTATAAATTATAGTAATATAATAAAAAAATAAAAATTTAGGTTGGGTTGTGAATGTAAGTGAAAAGAGAAAAATTAGTTTTTAATTAAAGATTCGGTTGGGTTAGTTCTGATGTGGGTATGGGTAGTCTAACAGTAACTCTCGGTTTTTTTCCAAATCATATGGTCATATGAAATCACTTCTGTGAAATTTTTTTTTTTTTTTTTTAAAACATAATTTGTATCAAGTAGAGAAGGTTATGTGACTAGCGTCATTTTTTGATTGATATTATAGCTTTTATATCAAGTAAAAGAGTATATTATCAAACACGTTTTTGCTTAATATACATGATGGCCAGGCTAGGTTAATGGCTGGAACCTGCCTTGGGCAAAAAGAACCCGGTTAGACCACTACATTTGAGTCAAAAATGGTTCGCTATTCTCGGATAACACAAACAGGGAAAACCTACTTCGTTTATCCGTTTTGTTACAATAACTATCATCTTAAAAGTGTATATTATAGTGATGAAATGGTTGATGGTCATACACTACATACAAATGCTCTAAGTTCCATATAGTTTTATGACATCTGTGGCATTGTATGACAGTAGTTCAGTAAGAGCCACTAGGACCTGAGAACCGTGTAACACTCGTCGTAATGCACAAGATGGTGGCTTATTTGGAGCCAGTGACTTGGCACATTATGTACTAAGCAGCCGAGGTGTTGAATCTTTAAAAACAATATTTCACATGAACACATTAGCTGCGACATCTAATATAACGAGAGTCTAAGCTCTAACAAATCGCTATAACTTCTTTTTTTGTCTACATAATAGTGTAAAAACGTCCCATTTATTTGCACAACTTACAAACGATAGAAGATAAATTCAAAAGACAACCTGTTTCTTTACATCAAACATTTAACTTGGTTGTATTCGAGTTTATCATTAAGATAGTTAAGATGTTGAAGATCATGTGTTTAGATTTCTCGACCACGTTCTTAAAAAATGACAACCCACCATCTAAGACGATGTTCTCCACTGCAACTCCACCTGAAGTGTACCATTCCTTGAGTCTATTAGGTTGTACTTCCCATTGATTCTCTTGTTGCTCACTACATCTGCAAGTTGTATGTCCACATAACCCAGCGTTTCCTACAAAAAAAAATAATGCAAAGGTTTAAATTTTATTGTACATGCACAAAACCACAACAAAAAAAAAAGATGGATGTAAAGTGTTAGTGGTAACAACAACCCACCGCGGCCAGTACCAAATATAGCATGTTTGTAGCCTATTGACCCATTACCTAACCTGTGCAATCCACCCATTTTGCCAACTCTATGTTTTTTGATATATTAAGCTGGTCAAAATAGATTAAGTCGTGATACCTTGGGATGAATTAGACCCAGCCTTGAAGATGTGCTAACGACTTCAAAGTGTATCCTATCGTTCGTGGGTGGTTCTTCCAAGGTAAATGCAAATTCTTCTCCCCATCTGGGATCACGATTTTTCTTTACAGGCTGCATACAACACAAATCGTAAGCGTTAAGACGTGCAGTTTGAATGTTCTCTATACTTTCCATTAAGGATTATGCAATAACTGCCAACACATTGTTCCCCTCGTTTCGGAAAAATTGGGCTAAAATAGTTAAGACAAGGGAAGATTATATGTTTTCAACTTTTCACCCCACAAAAGAATTCAACAATCAAAAGCCTTTCATTTACGGGGATTTGGATAAATAAAATGGCATGTGCTTTGCAGTTCCACCAAAAAGAAAACTGGTTTTCATGTCCTACATCAATGATAAGTCATAAAAGTCAACATGGCCGTGTTACCAACACGATGGCTGTTACGTCATCATTTTGGTTGAGTAACCAACTAACATCCCCTTAAAAGGAACTTTTGAAAGTTTTTATTAAAAGTTTTGATAGTTTAATCAGTATTTGAAGTGAGAATACAAAGAAATTACGTACCTTTGTTTTTTTCTCTTCCCCTCTGAAAAGCACACGAACAGATGGATTCGTATGGTGTTTCCCTTCAAGATCTTCGGCTTGATGGATTATAACAACTAGCAAACCTCCACCTACAGGGGTTCCTTCAGGTGCCTTTTCGATCGCATTTTCATCTTCACCATCAGCCGGTTCTTCATCAGTTGTGAATGGCTTGTACAGCAATTCGATCATGATTTGGCCTCGGGACTTCTCGTTTTGGGTGTCATTTGGGTCCATGTTTTTTAGGAGCTCAAGAGTCATAACTTTTTCTTCATCTGGTGTAACCTCTTTTAGTGGTACAACATTCATTCCCATCTTATCATGTTTCCCCACCTACGCCACATTAGGTGACAACAAAAATCACAATTTATATGTTTCTTACATGTTGTAAAATGGGCAGATCAGGTAACGGGTTCATACAGGTTATTTTTATGTTTTACACTTTTGAAGACTAGACCCGTTATCTTTTTTAACCGGAGTGTTTGATTTTACCCATTTGATCCGTTAGAGAAACTTTAGAACCCAACTCGACACATTCATAAGAAAATGGGTCGAAATTGCCACATATAAATTTTCACACGAAGACAAATGTTAAATTGGTATGTTGAGGAGATGTCAGGCTTGGGTAACAGGTCAATATGCTTTGGGTCAAAATATGCCGCATCAGGTTGGGTTAAACGCGTCAACACTTATGTTCTTTAATCTTGAAAATTAAAAACGATAACTGTATTACTTCATAAAATTATATAATTAAAATCTCCCATTTAACTAAAGTGATCTAAAACTAGAGTTGGAAATCCCAACCCATTTACTTTATAAATGAGCCGATTCAGGTTATGTTTTATTTCTAACCACTAAAACAAGTCATTTCAAGGAATTAGCTAAATCTGAAATGGGCAAATGGGTCAAAGAGTATTTTTAACGCGAAGCTTTAGTAATCTAAATTACCCTGCTAATTATTTAGAGTAACCCTTCAAAACTTAGGACAAACAGTGCTTCTGGTTGACCTTTACCAAAGTTTACTCATTTTGAGCTGACGGCGGCTCATTTTGCCACCTTTATGAAAAACCATAAGCATTTAAATACAACTTAGGCAACTTTAAAGCCGTTCAACCCATTTGATATTGACCCAGCGAAGATAAAATACATCTAAAATAGATCCATTTTTGGAAAATGGATCTAAATTACAGCCTCTAAGAAAATGTACCTGTTCCCAGTCATAAACAACAATCTCAAGAGCTTGTGATTCCGGATCTTTGACAATCAAACTGAATTCTTCATTCCACTCGGGATTCAAGTTTTTGTGTTTGACAGAAGTTTTCTTATGTGGAAGTTTATCCTCAGTAAGTTTCAGTTTTACGTAAGGATCAGAAGCACCCAAAAGATCCTTCTTTTTAAGTTTCATTGCCCTCACAATCTTCACATGTAGCATTCCAACGGGCCTTTTCATCGCTCTGACAAATTAAACATTAATGTTAACATGTGAATGACTAAAATATGGCCAATAACAATATGCTATATGAGAAATAACAAGAAAAGTTCCAGTGAAACATTATATTCCAAGAATAAACTTGTTAGAGGTTTCATATAGAGAAGAAAAAGATTTTTAGAAATGGCCTCAAGTAAATTGTGATCTGAATGATAAGCTAGGAAGTGTTTGGATGTGTGTTCTGAAAGTTATCTTTGACTTTGAGCAACCAGAATCAGATAATTAAGCGGTCGTATAACGGTGTGTGAAATAGAGTTTGGACGTGCTTTTGCATTTTGAACTTGCAATAGCTCTTTCGAGTATTGTCGGATCAGTTTTGGAAACAAAAATCCAAACACCCTTTTAATACTGTTCAAATTAGATGGCAATAAGGCATTTATCAGAGATCAACTAATACTTACTTTGCAGGGTCGAGTACGGGTACCACAAGTGTTTTAGGCCACAAATACATATTTGCAACCTGAGTTTTAATAAGTTCCTGAGCACAAAAATGTGGGTGAGATCATACAAGTTCAATATCCATTCTAAATTTGGAATAACTTTAACACAGCTGTACATACCTGGACGAATCTATACAAGCCAGGGACAGACATGAGGTCGGCTCCGAGAAGTTTTAGCCCAAAATCAACATGAGGCTGGAAGTTTAAAGAAAATTAGATACAAATAACTAAATAGAGAAAAACAGAAATTTTGGCCTACTTTCATCCTGAAAAAATGGCCGGATTTTGAATTTTGAGGGTCAAATGAATCATTTTCTAACTTCACGGTGAATATAGTAGTGACATAGTTATATAGAACTATATAACGGGTGTTACAATAATGTACTAATGGATTAAAAAGCTACAAAATCTTTAACGCAATAACGCATTTGATTCTCAATCTGCCGGAAACAAATCTTGAACTGACACTACTAGAGTAAGAAAATGGACTATTACCTTTTCCATGAGAGACACAAGAATTTGACAGAAGCAAGGGAAGCTTGGAACCAATGGCTTTAAAGTGATACGAGGCGCAGCAAATACTTGCAAGTCTACCACCTGATAAAACGAATAAGTTGAAGACAACAATGCAACTAGTGGCCATGGTATAACTTAGAGGTAGCAAAATGGGTAGGAAAGGCAATATTCAAGACAAAACCGTTAAACCATAAATCTGAACTAGAGCTTGTGTACTCAGTCCAATTCTCCTCTCCAATTATAGGAGAAAATCAGTTCAGGGTTCAGTTAAGTACCAGTTTGATCACATACCAGATTTTTTTACGTTAATGAAATAATGCAGTTGAAGCAAAAAGTTTAAATCTGGTTCATGGTCTGAATATTCTCAAACTTTAAACTCCAGTTTGGTGGAATACCCGTTGCACAACCCTACATTTGACCAATTTCCTTTTAGCTAAATTTTAAAATTTTATCCAACTGACCCTTTGGAAGAAAAACAACCCAAATCGACCCAATGTTAAGTAAACTGATCGAAAATGACAGCTTTAGTAGAAGAGGATCTTTACAATCCTTAACTTGGGGGTTCATGCACATTATGAAGACATCAATGTATCATTGAACCATTTTATATAAAGTTTGATCATAGCAAGCAGATGTCCGCACACACACACAGACCTGAACTGTGGGTCTCATTCCGAATGCCTTAACAGCAACATGTATGTTAGGATTTCCAGCCCATTTCAACGATGGTTCCATTATTAACTCCTTCTCATCCGTGGTATAAACTTTCATTCCTAAACGACCATAAAACAATCAAGTTAAAATCAATCAACTGTCACTTCACAAAATTTGATCAACGGTCGTGTAAGTAGTGCAATATGTCCAACCTTGAAATGTAGGTGGTAGGCTGCCTAACGAAAGAGTATCAAATTCAACTGCATCGATTTTGTACTTTGGAATCTGCTCTTTAATGATAGGTTCTGCTATCGTCTTTACAGTGTTGCAAATAGCCTACAAAACATTCAAACTATTACTACTTGAGGATCAGGTATTGTTAGAGGTGGCAAAATGGGTGTGGATGGGCAGCTTGGCTGACAGGCCATGATTGACCACAGGTTCAGGCCAAATACTTAAATCCAACAAAATTTAACAGTCAAAAACGATTACCAAGATGCATCACTTAATGATAAAAATACACTTTGTGTCTCTTCTGGCCTGTTTGACCTGTTTTCATGTCAGCTATTAATTTATTTTACCTGTTAAAGATAAAGCGTAACCCGAATCTACCCATTTACAAGTAAATGATTAGAACTGCTACATCTATCTATCTATCTATCTATCTATCTATCTATATATATATATATATATATATATCAACATTTTATTCGAGTCACTACCTTGTTTAGATATGGCCACATTAATTCGATAAACTTGTTTAGCCAATCAACCTGCATACAATAAGTTAAATAGTTAAGTTTACATTTGACTTTTAGAAGTCGCATGAATTTAGTTTTAAATGCTGAATTTGAGATACAATTTGACAATCGCTTGATATTTATATAGTATATCGAAATAAAGGCATTTTCTAATTGTTGCACCTAATATGTGTTTATTTAAAATAGATGGGAAAGCATTTCATTTCAAATTTCATACTAAAAAATTGGCATTCAAAGAGAGTGAACAAGAAGCAAGATCATACCCTATCATGGTCAGGATTTTTTACCCACATAGGTATCTCAGGCAGCATCTCTTGCAGAGACTTTGTATCTCTTTCGACCAAAGGGCGTATTTTGGGATCCTTCATTTAAAAAAATAACACAAATAAGCAGACGTTTTCATATAAAATGTTCAACCCTCACATTGAAATTGTCATGTTAGTGAAGAATAATAAGAAGCAGAAACTAGATAAGATACACACATGAGTTTTATGGTTACAAAAGAGAAAGCTGAAGCAACAAAAACAAGCTGAATATTACTACCATGGTCTTCGGACTATCATATACATACATTACATATAGATAGAGAGAAATCATACAACTTTTTCTTCGTTTATCAATCTTGTTCTTAGTGTACATAGCAGGAGGATACCCGCACTATACAACATCTACTACAATAGTTTGAGGTCAACATTGATCTATTCAGCGTTCATTTACAATAAAAATGCATAATACGCCTCACAAGTGATCAGTGAACAGCCAAAAACTAGGTGATTTGAACCACGTCAACCGGACTAAAAATTTAGACTAAATGGAAACAACAAAAGAAATGGATCAAACAACAAAAATAATTTTGATTATAAGTAGTTTCAATGTAGTATATATAACATATAAAAGATATGTAAAAAGATACATATCTTGTTCCACAACAATTTTTAGAAATCTGGAATTTGAAACTTCCATTAGCTTATTATTGCATAGTAAAGCACTAGAGTTAGGTCATTAATGATGCACTTACCTACTTATGGTTTTTGATGGTCTTATAAGAAACATATTAATCTATCATTTGAGAATAAAATTACATAAATCATTGTCACACAAAATTACTACTTTTAGGAAATGAACACAGGTCAACACTTT
This sequence comes from Solidago caesia, assembly GCA_028566075.1. Classification (NCBI taxonomy): domain Eukaryota; kingdom Viridiplantae; phylum Streptophyta; class Magnoliopsida; order Asterales; family Asteraceae; genus Solidago; species Solidago caesia. The sequence goes on from JAOXNX010000011.1 coordinate 1,864,781, forward strand.
GTAAATATATTAATATGTTAAATAAATTCTCACATCAAAACTTTTATTAAACCAAGATTTTACGCTTTGGAATACATTTGGGCTATTTTCAGCTGATTTCTATATAATTTTTCCTCTCTAACGCTTGAATCCTTTCTAATGATAACAAATTAGTAAGACCAAGAGGCTTCTATTCTAACGATATGTGAGTTGGCACATCTATCGTGAGGTTATGAGTTCAAGTCTTATAAATGACAACTCGATCGAAAACTTATATGATACTTTGCTTTTCAAAACAAAAAGAACAAATTAATAATATATGGGGATATGTTGGCTGCTGTTAACTTCCTCCTGCCGCCCTAACATTCAGGGGGGCTGTTTATTTATTCATCATGTGACAAATTTATTTGTAAGAGGGACTGCATCTATCAAATATGCAGTCGATTTTCCCATAATATATATATATATACTCATAATAAAATGATTATTATAGATCCTTGTAATGTATATTTGGCAAAAGGTTATATGATGTTGGCATTTCTAGGTGTGTATGAATTTTAAAACTTGTTCATTGGTACTTAAAAATAGATGTTTGGAATTGGGGAAGTATGATTTATAGGAAAAGGAGATAATGTATCTTTTTTTAATGACAGTATAATACTTAAAATATATATATAGGTCAAACAAATGCGATATTATATCAAATAAGAAAAATATATATATATATTATTTAACCTAAAACTGGTTAGAGATTTGGGAATCTTCATTGGAGACCCAGGTTCAATTCTTGTTTACTACAATATTAAGATCAGTTTTCAGTCACGTAGCTTAGTTGGCTCCGAATGAGAGAAAATAGTCATGTTTTCGAATATGAACAGGCACTCTACGTAGATGACGACGTAGGCGGACTAAAACACAAGCTCAACATAGCCATCGACATATTGTTCATGGTGTGTCGTCGTTGTCAATAATCAACGTTTATGCAAAAATTAAGCCACAAATTATGTCTAACCCACTTCTAAACACATGGCTTACGCTTTAAAACTCTCCTCATATTTGCCTTTAATTAATTTAATCATATGTCTAACCACTCCAATTAGAACCACCACCAAAGTGAGTTAGTGGTTAACCTCCCTAATTAAGAAAAACATCCGTTTATCCGTTGCTAATATTTAAGTTTTACCAAACAATTCTATATCAATAATAATAATCATCTTGTCTTATTAGTATAAAATACTCAAAAATTCATAACTACTCCAAAACTAAAAATACATAACGAGTCGAGGTCCGGTCTCTCTACGTTCGGGTAAAGATATAACTGTCTAAATCTCACCTCCCATACCCCGCCACAAACAGGATTATATGTAACAGAGTCAACAATTTCCATCAAAACATACTCAAAACTACAATTTTTATTATATAAAATAAAAATAAAAAGTAGTACCTCAACATGAGAAGATTGAAAATGGATGAAGAAATAATAACCCATAACCATACCAAGTGGAACTCCAATTCCAAAACCAAATGTTCCCATTATTGTGCTCACTATCCCCATCTTCTTCTTCTTCTTCTTCTATCTATTCAACCAACCAACCAACATTTCACATCTTCATTATCAAATTTGTTTTCCTATACAATTTATTAAGTAAACTATATACATACAGGGAGAGGATATATATATATATATATATATAGAAAGAAAAAGAAAGGACTGTTTTATTTTATATATATAAAATAAAATAATAATGGAGCTGAAACAGGAAAGAATGTGGACAAAGTTATTACCTGCTACCGGATTTTGTGGTTTTATAAAATTGTTAGAGCTGTCGGCAACACAGTTTCTGTTTCTTTTGTGTTTTTGACGTGTTTTGTGTGTGTGTGTGAGTGAGAGAGAGGGGGATGCGATTGGTTGATCATAAATAAATATCTTTATTTTTTTAATTGATTCCCACATTAATGGACACCCATCACTTTTTTTACTTTGCCTTCCTTTTTGTATTCTTTTGTGTCTTCAATTTAATTATTTTTTTTATAAAAATGAATTATCTTATTATATTCTTAAACTACACAAATTTTTATGATGTAAACCAAAACTGGTGAAAAATCTTAAGGTCAAAGACCCCACCATTGAGTCACCAACCCCATTGGCTATTTAATTAATTAATTAATTAATTACTATTACTAGTATTATATTGGGCTAATTGTACGGAAAGTATCTCAACTATCCACAAAAAGCTTTTGTGAGGTCCAAACAAAAAAAAGTTCTATTTTGGGGAAGAAACCCGGCTAAAAAAGCTTTAGTGGGTCCGCGACCTGATAGTGCTTATGTAACCGGTCATTTTTTTATTTTTTATATAAATTTGTATTATTTAATTAAAAAATCCCCAAATTAATTTCTAAGGTTTCATTCCATTCACATTTGAATCCCAAAAGCATAACAAGCGTAGCATAGA
>JAOXNX010000011.1:1869640-1881470 GCA_028566075.1 Solidago caesia
CACTTGGCGCTCGTCATTGTTCGAGGTAAACAAGGTCCGTTTTTGCTTTGTTGTTGTTGTTGTTGGTATATATACAGGGGACATATCAAATAATAATGTTTTTAAGGAAAAAAGGCTAAGAAGGTTGGTTTTTTATTTTTTTTACCTTGTTTTATTTTTATTTTGATTTTTATTGGATAAAAACTCATTCCAACAATAAATAGAAAATAATAATAAAATATAAAGGTTAAGATCTTATCTTATTTGCTTTACTTTAATATTTGTTTTACAATAACTAACCCCTATATATATATATATATATATAATAATTAAAACAGTAGTTACCAAACCTTATTAAGACTATCCACAACCTATTCCGAACCTCTCCAAACCTCCCATTATCTACCGAAAGGGTAGCTCATAATGGTCCAAAACTGATGAAATGGTGAAAGCTCATGTGACGCTAAGGTGGCGTTCTGGTGGTTCTACATTCTATGTCCATACCTGATGCTCTAAACTACTAGCACCTTTTTTGGTTATATGTTTTTATTTATTTTTGATAATAAATAGAATTTCTTTTGTTTTGCTTACAAAAAAGTAATGCACACAAAATACGGAGTATATTTTTGAGAAAAACCAAGCAAAACTTAAACATATAAATATAAAACAAGTAATGTTTTATTTGGTTCTAAAGTTTTAGTTTTGTTTATGTTCGAAATCTCCGGTTGCATGTAGGGTTATAAATAAGAGCTATACACATGATATGATGTAGTAGTATGAATCAATATCAAATTATATATCTAAGGTTTCATATTGGTTTGCAAATTCACAGTTTTTGAAGCCTCAAATGAATCAATTATAGTTTGATAAGCTTTATCATAAGTGGACAAAATAAACTTATAAAAAAAATAATAAAGTGTAATCATGTAGTTGGCAAACTTATTTGTGCTTTATGTATAATTATTTTAAAAAAATAATATGTATACAAAAGCACAACTTTTACCAATCGATCATAAATCAACTGATATTGTCATTATGTGACCACATAGGCCCACAAAATGAAGACTGCAAGGTCACATGTTCAAACCTTGTCAAAGGCAAGGGAAGAAAATATATCTTGTGCTCCATATGTAAAGATGGTGTTTCACCGGACATGAGTTCTATGTGGTGTGTGCTCTGGGTACCAAGATGGGACATGAGACCAGGGGGTTTCCACCCATTTATCATTTTTTTTTACAAAAGTACAACTTTTTTGCTATTAATAGTGTAAACGTTAATTAATCAAGTAGTGAGAGACTAGTAATCTACTAGAATGGATGACGTGCATAATAATAATAGAGATATATGGAGTATATTTGTGGCCAAGAAAGAGTAGCTCATTCATAGAAAGCAACTTTCAAGCAATGAAACCCAATAATGTTGCCTTCCAAAAATGCATGTGCCCCGCCTTTGAAAGGGTCCTCAATTTGTTGCATTCAATATGTTTTGGTTGGTGGGGTTTGCCTGCTTTCATTATCCAAACAAGGATTCAAGTGATTCAACTTTTTATTTAAGTTATTCGATTTCAAACAAGATTTGATCTCGATCGACTTAAACTTTATCGTGTTTGAGTTGATAAGATCCAAATATTTTATACTTAATGTACAAATATCAAATGATGGGACACGTGTAGACCCAATAATGAGTAGGTTATCAGTTTAGAAAATGAAATCTATTGTTGTTTTTGTCATGACAAGCAAGGTTGTAAAACTCCCCCGAGTCGGCCGAGTATGACTCCTGACTCCCCACCTCGCCTCGCCGAGTCCGAATAACAAGTTCTCCAATCTTGACACGGACAAAATGATGATAAAGCGTGAATTTATCAACTAATCTTATTTTTAATTTTCGAGCTTTGAAATTATGTTACTGTTTTTAAACAATTATGTTTAAGTTTAAAATTTCTACTATATTTTTAAAGTTCTATTACATATAATTTCAAAAATAATTATGTTTGAAATTAAGTAACAAGTCATGAGTTCTCCAACCTTGCGTACAAGTACAAAAAACATAAATATCAAGTAACAAACATGGCACAAATTTTGATTCTAAGATGCATTTCACTAGGAAAAATTAATCCCACAAACAATCGAAAATGTACATGATAAGAGTGTATAAAATATATGCTTTTTGATTTTACAAAAATAAAAATTAAAAGATGTACAAACCATATGAAGGCAAAACCAAGTCTATGCTGTAAGGTAAACACACCACAAAATGTTTTGCCCATATGTATATATACTAACAAAGTAGTAAACAAATGTAGGTAAAGAAACATTTACACCTTTATCGCATCAAACTTCTCGCCCATTGCCCCACCTTTCTGTTTCTGGAACTGAATGTACCTTATCGTACAAGCAAAGAAAGCATCTGAAGTTTGATTGGGATTGGCCGTGTCACTTTGCATCTCTGTTTTGATCAGCTCTATAAGCCCTTGGATTGTAGCACTTGTTATTTGGGGATTTCCTTTCTCAAAATAATAGAGGTATCTGGAAGGAAATATTACATAAATAGTCAGCCGAAAAATGTAAATGCAACTTCCATCCTAACCTGCAAAGACTACTCGTGACATAAATGGAAGGTTGGGGGACGAGCAAGTGTTGCAACATTGACTAGTAAGGTAGGGTCAAGATAAGTTTAGGATAGAAAGATTAATTGACGGTTGACCCGGGAATACTTGTCCGTCCATCTTCTGTGAATAACTAATATGTTACACATTTCTGTGAATAGCTAATATGTTACATTATATGTTACAAGAATGGTATTATTATAATAATAATATACTTTTTCTTAAATACAATAATGTACGAGGTTTTATATATTTGAATACTCTTTGGGCGACTTTCGACCTATTTAACTTGTTTCCATCTTAGTTAAAGTAAAACTCAAAATCGACCCATTGATGATGTGCCAAAACAGGTTGCGTTCTAAACACAAATATAGTTATAAATACTATCACTAAAAACAGATTTAAATGCTTTTAATAATGCAATTAAGAAGGTTGTAAACACTTGATTTACTTACGACGACTTTAAAAAATGATACCATTTCCTTAGAACTGCATTTGACCCATTTCCTTTTCAACTAATTCTTGCATTAGAAACGGTCACTTTAAACGCAAACAAGGCTTTCATTGACCAATGGGCGATCAAGCTGAGTCGACAGCCAACAGTGTTTTTTAAGTTCTAAAACAGTATTTGATATTAAGTGTTATTACAAAAACAATTATTAAAAGAAAGCCTCTATTTATCAGAATAAAATCATTTAACAAGTTTTAAACATTTGGTTTACTTTGGTGACTCTTGAAGCATTTGACCCATTTCCTTTTCAACTAATTCTTGAAACTTCACCTGTTCAATCTGTTTAAAATATACAACCCAAAATCGACCTATGAAAATGGGTTGAAACTGTCAAACAGATTGAACCAAATATTCGTCAAACAATCTCAAGAGATAAAGAGAGTTACTGGCATTGAGTGAGTGTATATTTTAAACAATCTCAAGAGATTGTTTGACGATTAGTCAAGTGTGTGTGGTGTGCGTGTGCGTGTGCGTCTGGTATTGAGTGAGTGTTCTGACATCAGTAAACGTACTTGTTGAGTATTTCGACAAAGAGAGTTACTGGCCCGCTGCTACCTCGAGCAACATTTGCCATCTGCTGCGCAGCATTTGCGATCCTTAATGCACGCTTAAGGCAAAGGAGGACCCTGGAATGCAGATAATGTAAACTTTGACCTGAAAATAGCAACCCAGAACAAAACTAACACGATGGGTATACCTTTCTCCATCCTTGATTCCATCCTGATCATCCACCCAAAACAAATGAGAACATGCGTAAACCGCTCTGCACTGATCTGGCTTCTTAAGAAGTTTAGCTGAATACTGAGGATATAATAAACGTGTTATTGGTTGAAAGTTGAAACTTTTTGATAGCAGAAGAAATAGAACTGTAATTTGAAGGGTTCAAAGATAATTTACCCCCGTGGCCTTATGTGTCAAGGTATCCCTGTTCTCCACACCAAATACATTTGTCCTTTGAAGGGTTCCAATAATTAGGTGAATTGCCGTTACCTGGGCTTTCGAGTCCTGTCACCATTCAACTGATTAATTCTACCATAATCACCAAGTGATTGTGACCAAATAGTGCAAGTGGTCTCTACAACTAGTGGTGGCAAAATGGAAAGGTCAGGTAGGTTTGGGTAATGGGGCGTTTTTAGTACCAAGTAAAAACAACACAGGTCAGTTGGGTTGACCCATTTTTGTGCATTTTTAAAAGAACTTGTGAACATTTTATGTATGATTCTAAAATGATATTCTACAATACTATGCTAAATCTTGGATAAAAACGATTCAAAGAGGTTTAATGCAGTAGAAAGACTGTGGGCGACTTTCAACCCTTTGACCCATTTCATTTTTATCAAAAAACTTGAATTTGATATTTCTGAGAAAAATCACAATCCATTCAAAACTAAATGGGCTGAAACGGCCTCCTTTACAACCCCCCTCAGGTTGCAACTTTTAATCTAGGGATGTTTATGTATCAATAGTCAACCATTAAAAAGAAAACATCTACCATAGTTGCTTGTTAAGCAAAACTAAGCAAGTACCGCTATTTCTTCTTCATATAAAACAAATGCTTGAGTAAAGAACTCATAAGCAACTGGTTCCAGATCACAGTCATTGGCAGCCTGCAGAGAATAAAGGTCATAACAGTCATGTGTTGGTTCATCGCTTTCGCGGTCACAGTGCAAATCGACTAGGTTGGCGAATAGTTGGTAGTGAAGAGATGGACCAAATATTCGTCAAACAATCTCAAGAGATAAGTTTACTCAAGAATTCCTAGTGCTTGTCGAGGTGGCAAAATGACTACTTTTTGTACATGTCCAAACAGGCTGGATTGGTCGGCATGAAGAGTTTTTGTCCAATTTTTTTTTTTTTTTTAACAAATAGTGTCATGGATAAAATTTCAAGAGTTGTATGCTAATAACATAGTTTTTTGAATAAACAGATTTGGGAGATTTGTGCATTAAAAACACTTCGAGCGAGTTTTCACCTATTTCCTTGTAAGCTGAATTTATTTTGTAAGCTGCATTTATTATTTAACCTTGCCAATTTGACCCATTCATAACTAAATGAGTCAACATTGCCACTACTACATAGATGCATTAAATTAATATCAAAACTTTGTGCACGACTAGAAGACCTCACCTCCGCACATTGCAAGTACAACCTTAGTGCCAATTCAGGTGCTGGAACGTACGAAAGTGCCTCAATTATCTGAAACATATAAAAACTAATGTCATAAACCGAAAGGTCAACGAGTGAGGTGACAGGGACTTGTTAAAGAACCCACTTGTTTTGCAGCAATAAATTATTGCCAATAATCAAACAATTTTATCACTAGAATATGGACTACAGATGAAGTGGTATTCCAAAAATGTGATCTAAGCAAACTCTACTGACTAGTAACTACTAACAGTGACTGCCCCTGTAAAGTGTTTCCGGCCATCTAGGTAGAGGTAGGAATTTAAACACATTTATATCAAATTGGTCAAAGCAGGATGTGTCTGTCATAAGTCATAACGTGTATTCAACGGGTCAAATCTAAAATGCATTCAAAAGCATACAACATTATAAACTGCTATATTTACAAATATAACCTAATATTATTTTAGCAATATCGATTTGTAATCATATCTAATACACTAGGTATCTAAATAGTTTTAATAAATTCACATTTTGACCTGTTACTGAAACCACCTCTTATGCCCATTCTAAGCTTTACATGTATATAAATCTCCAACAGCTTTTTACAAGTCAAAATCACCTGATTTAGGAGCTGAAAAATTTTCTTAGGAGTTGCTGGATCCTCTTCCCCCGCTACATCTCCATCCTGATTTTGCAATTGACGAACCAGCTACAGACAATATATAATGATTCAAGACACTAATTAATCAGCAATGTCAAAGTCCAACAGTTAACACAGTGCACAAACTGTTCTTTTTCCTTCTTTACGTACATTCGTAAGATGGTCCTTCACATCTATTTGATGTCTGTACTCAAACTATTTAACATAAACAAATCTGCAATATAGATAACATACCTTCAAAGCAGAAAAGACTAGTGGAGGGATTGTAAAAGGAAGACGTTTAGGGCCTCCAGTCATGATATGCTTTCGCACTGTTAAAATAATCTAAAGCAGAAAAAGAGGTAAACATTGTAAAGGAGTCAACTCTGCAGACTTGATGAGCTTAAAATTATAAAAGCAGCAAGCACCCTGCTGCTAGGCGGCAAGATATGCGGGTAGTACAGGTTGGGTCACAGGTCAAAACAGGACAGTTTTCTGTATGGATTGAAACTGGTTATACAGGCTGGGTTAGCCTGAAGCAATTTTTGTTTCTTGTAAATAACTAGCATGTCAGATTGTCAGAAATGATTACAAATATTGTATCATATTATAATCTACTATTTTAAATAAAATGATCTAAGAAGTTTGTGCACAAAAACTACACTTTAGCTGACTTTCAACCATAAGACCCATTCCCTGTATTACATTTTTTAAAATTTTACCCATCTGATCTATTAAAGATTAAAAAAACTACTCAATATCAATCCATTGAACACTAAACTGGTTATAATTTCCACTTACATCGGGGAAATATAATTATAAACTAAAAGCAAAGCCACGGTTACCTTCAACATCTCCTCTGGGTCATCATTATATAGCACATTTATAACACGAGAAATAGAATTTTGTTCTTCATTAAAATCCTCCTCATCGAACTAACAGCATTTGCAGAACATAATACAAACAAAAGAAATAGAAAGTTAAAAAATAAGTAGCAAAAATATGAAAAACCATATTAGCAAGGCAAAAACATGTGAGATGAGAAAGAAAGCAATCATAATGCTATAGTAATTCTGCAAGCTACAACTTGGAACTTGAAAGTTGTAATATGCACCTCATCCTCTGAATCGCCCTCCAAGTCCTTTATAAGCCCTTTAATTAGTTCAAAAAGAACCTCAACCTGCAACAAATACACCAACCAGATATTATAGAATTAAAAGCAATATAGGTCAATTACCTCAAGAATGAAACTAGAAGTGTTTTTAACCCATTCATTTATGAATGAGTTAATTTGGGTTGTGTTTTATCTAACAGGCGCTAAAACCTTAAAGGAAAATGGGTTGAACAAGTTGAAATTTGCCCAAATTCTATTTAACTCCATAAAACCTCCCAAATAGCATTTTTACCCAAAGAATTAGAATACCATTATAATAACAATGTTTTTGTAATTATAAATAACACTTTATTATCTTTGGAATAAAAACTTAATAAATGTAGAGTGTTTGCGGGTCAACTTACACCATTTCAATGGTCCTGCATAGTGACCCATTTTAATCTGAACCCGTGTTGACCCATTCCACCCCCACCCCGGACCAGCTGTTCATCTTGCCACCTCTAGACAAAATGAGTAAAATAACAAAACATATTCAATATACCTTGTCAGCGGAAGACACACAAGCTTGGTTCGTCATTATGCTTTGGATAATAACCATAGCCATTACTTTGTTAGTTCCATTATCAAGGTGATCCATAACTCGAGGATAATTAGACAGCGTCAGGGAAGTGACAATATCACTATATTTTTCCAGTGGAGCACTCAAAAGTGCAACAACTTGTTTTGTAGCTCTACTATCTTCAAGCTTTGGTTTGTTTGAAAGTATCTTTACGCATGATCCCTATCCAAAATAGAAAAGAAACTGTCACAAGAAAAGCCATAAAAGATATCTACATATATACTCCTCTTTTTTCTTCTTTTTTCATTCATGTTTTTGACCACTTTGTACTTTAGCTTGGGTGGAGAAACTCATAAGGATCTCAATAAGAGATTCTATAGCATGTAATGAGTCACATTGACCCAAAACATTTTTTGCCATACTTTTGATTCTTTGTGTCTCAGATACATTTAAAAACTATATGGTTTCGATACAAATCTAACTTTTTGTATGAAATTATACAAAAGATTTTACACATTAAAACTACATTTTGACCAAAGTTCGCCGTTTTTGTCCCATTGGACCAATTTCCTACAAGTTGATCTTCACGCCCTACCTGTTAGAGAAAATTTAACCCAGGTTTACCCCATTCATCAGTAAATGCATCAAAATGCCAAACAGGATGTTTCTAGGTGAATGATAATAATCAATCTACCTCTACATATTGCATAAAAATTCTACATCTTATACAATATAGATATTTAACATACCAGCACTTGATCCACATAATCAAGCCGATCAGGATGAACACGAAGAGTGAATGTGAGAAGAGAAACATACAAAGTAATGGCGCCAACAATTGGCATGTCACCCTGAGTTTCAATAACCTGCCAACAAAGTATTCCACTCAAAAAATGACCACAACTCTCTGAAAATAAATATCTTTGTTACAGCATCCAAAAAAAATGTACAACACTTCATTTCAAGAAAACATACAGTAATGTACATAATGAGTACCTTCCCAATAGCACTGCTCAATTTTGCAAAAGCTTCTACTTGGAGGAACTCTGGTAGGACCTGCAATAGTAATTAATCACCTTGACAAAATGCAAAGCTCTGACAAATTACAAATAAAACCACTTCTAATAATAAAACTCACTTCTGGACTTGAAGCAGCATAACTTGATAGTCTCTCCATAAGTTGGGATAGTACTGTCTTGATGTCAACCGTAGGCTGAGATTTTAATAGATAATACACATTCAAAACCTTTAGCACATACAAAGACACATCTATAAACTACTCTTCTGGTGTTTATAAAATAAACACCATATTCCAGATCACACATATATAAGCCGAGGGTAACACTAATGAAAAAAGATATACTAAAAATGAAGATAACAAATCTCACGCACCTGGAGCTGGGGACAAGCTCCTAGAAGGGTTTCAAGAGTCTGTAAGTGATACTCATCTGGAAACACCTGAATCAGGCAGTCCATCAGATAATACTGTGCAAGCTCATCCTTACAGTTGACAACCTGTCACAGAGAAATTGTAAACACCGAAGTTAAACACTGTACTCTAGGCTATACTTCGAGGTAATAAAGGGACTGGTGGGTTGGGGTATGGGTCAAATGTGTTTGGATTAAAACTCTCAAATTTAGCACGTCAGATTGGGTATGGGTGAACAATATTATTACAATAATCTAAATCGTTGAATAGAACTTTTAAAGGAAGTTGTAAGAATTAAAAGCAAAGTTTGGGAGACTTCAACCCATTTGACCCATTCAGGCTATTTGTCCTGTTCCCATATTAGCTTAACTTTTTGTTTTTACCCATTTGAGATAAAACATGACCCAAATCGATATGTTCAAAAGTAATTTGGTCGAAATTACCACCTCTAGCTAGCAATACTTATGAAAAATGGTAATACCGGAATAACTAAAAAACTATACCTGCTCCAAGATTCTGGGTAGAACAGTATCTTTGTACAAATCAAGGTCAATACCCTCTATCTGACTAAGAACATGAAGATTTTTACCGACCTGAAATTTCAAAGACATGTTCAAAAACATTAATTTAACCACTGGAATCTAGCCATCTACTTTAACCAAATCAATGTGTTCCATCGTGTTGTTGTGTTGATATTACTAGATCACGCAGCTCGTTCCTCTCCTTCTCCATTTTCTCCCGCACCCTGGCAGGTCCCTGCAGACCAGAAAGCCCAAATGAAGGCCTCAACTCAGGATCACCAAAATGAATGTAGTACAAGCACTATTAATCCTGCATTATAAAAAATCATGCTCTCATGATTCATTACAACATTTGTGTCATGCAAGTATGCCATGCATGCCACAACATGACATGATAAAAGCCAATAAAGATACAAACCCACAAACCTGATGCTCCATCCGAACCCAAAGTTTATTCATCTCTGAAAAATTTTGCAGCACAAACTCTACAGCATCCATGACAGTATCACCATCTCTATAAAATAACAAGCAATAATCACCTTATTGTCTCAAACAAATTACTTCTAGTTAAGCAACAATTGAAAGAAGCAGGATGTAGACTTCGACAGCTTAAACTGAGAAACATAATGTTGTCCAAACTAGTTCCATGTCATTGACATGCACTTGCGCTTGCATATATGGACATGATAGAAACAAAAAATGGCAATTATGACACATTTACTTGTAATTGGGTCTATTTGCATTGTGGTTTATCTCGAACTGGTCAAGTATTTATTTTTCTAGCTAAAACTGGAATGGGCCATCTAGGTCAAATGGATTGACACTTGAAAGTAGCCCATAAGTCTATTTGTAACCCCAACCTCCTGAATCACTTGTATGCAAATAATTAGATCACTTTCGTAATAATATATTAATATGGTTTTTGTAAATACAATTAATGAATATATTTTTTTTTAGAATATAAAAAGAAGTGTTTATGGGTAACCTAATCAGGTTTGAGTGTTTGACACAGGTTAAGAATAAACCATTTTATATATGTTCATAGCATAGATTTGCTCAATTCTTTCAAGATGAATTAGTGACATGGGTGCTCCAGGATGAATTTTAAGATAATTAGGTGCAAGCAAGAACATTTAAAATACAGCAAAGAGAAACATTTTACAGCACAAAAATAAGAGCTCAACACTACTACAAAATTAGGCACGAAATTAATTGCATGGAAACCCACTTACATATAAAGTGAAATTAAGCACAAAACTAATTGCGAGATAAACGACTTCCTTACCCTTCATATTCAGACCCAATATCAGGGAGCTTATCTCTACTAATTTGTGCAAGGTAACTCCTAAGGAAGAGCCCACGGATGGGATGCTGAACCGCACGACACATTTCAACAAGGTCTTTAAGAACATCTTTAGCAGGAGCCTCCTTTGATTTTATGTACACGGACCCTACTGTACATAGGAGATACCTATAAATCAAAGAGACAATAAGAACTTCCACAGAAAAACAAAAGTTGATGCAATATGTAGCAGAAGATTTTCATTTTGTTAATTTTATCATGTAAGTATGTTACACAGGACATAACAATGATATTTCTACAAATGGCTACTAGAAATTAACCCATGGAAGATCCTTGACATATCAACTACACCTCTTACACTGCTTTCACGCGTATACGTTGGAACTATTCTTAATTGCAGAGAATCTTTTTGCAATGGTTTAGTAACTGTGTGTTACGACTTCATTGCTCAGTCAATTTATGCTGCATTAATAATGTCTGTACTCTGTAATTTGAGTGAGGGAACAATTAAGTTCCATAATTTGCTCCATGAATAAACAACATTATTATTATAATTATTATTGAATGAACATGAATTATAACCAATAATGAATGAGTACTTGTGGCAGTATGCATACAAAAGTGACCAGAAGCTCCAATTAATTGAATATTGTTGGACCTAACAGCTCGAGCTTATCTACTAGGTTTATGCAATTATGCTAATGGGTGTGAGCTTGGTTTAAAATAGCATGCTACAAGCGTAGCGTAGCGAGGCGTAGCGTGTGGCAACCTAGGTCGCCACACATGGTGCATGGCGAGCAGGTTACATGAAGCGAGCGCTACATGACTATAGCGGCCGTTGCAATGTGTGGCGAGTAGCGACTGTAGCGACCACCATAGTTGTCAAAGGCGAAAGCGCACCCAAGGCGATATGGCCTAAACCTAGGCGAGAGGCGAGAGGCGAGAGGCGCAAAAAAGCGCGGGCGTTGAAAAAAAAAAGCGCACTTAAGTGAAAAACAAACCAAATGCTAGTAGAACTACTAAATACCATTTAAAACACCCA
>JAOXNX010000011.1:1881570-1896390 GCA_028566075.1 Solidago caesia
TTCAGTGAAATGGAGCCAAATGTTTCCAACTCTACAGCATCATTGTCTTTTCTTGTAGTATGGAATGTTATATTTAGATATTTAATTGCTACATGTAGAGTATTAACGTATTTGTATAAACGGTCGCCTCATATACGTGTAGCGATCGCCACGCGTGTAGCTATAAGGACCTGATCGCCTCCGGTCACCTCACGCTATTTCAAACCAAGGGTGTGAGTGTAGCCAAGAAATACACAAGGATTTAAATTAGAAGAGAGGGATCACTTACAGTCTCGGTAAAATATTTCCAGCATGTTGGACGAGTTCATACAAATCGACTACTGAACAGCCATGTCTCTCTTCTTCCTTAAAGAACATTTCCAACTTTCTCAACTCATCAAAGGCTCTCATATCTGAATACGACAATTAATCAAACAAAAAACAAACCATCTAATATTAGAATGTAACAGACTTAAAATATTACTTTTGAGCTCAGATTTGACACCACCTCCTTTTCAAAATGGAAAAGAGGGAGATACGGTTCATTATTTGTAACGTCGGTATTACTTATCAAATTCATAACCACCTAGTTGCCAACTTGGCACTCATTCTCGCATGCTTGATGTTCATTTTTGCATCTTAACAAGAACATATAATTTCAAAAAATGATTGATGTTCTGAAAAAAATGTGCCTAGACAGATATTCAAATCAAAGGTATGTGTCAACATAAAGGAAAGAGAATGAGCATATTTTTAGGCATATGTATCATTTCTCGTTAGTTGACCTATACTCAACATTTCAATCACTCTTCCATTAAGTTGACCTTTTCATTATCGAAAACATATCATAAAAACGTAAACTAAATAAATCTCGCAGCCAATATAAAGTACATTTGGTTCTTTCAAACACATAACAACTTTCTCGCGATATTCATATCTGCAAACTTTAATCCGTAATACTAATTAACAAAAAAGAGTTAGATATATATATATATATTATATCCAAAAATCAATAACATCAATTATGAAGTTGACAATTAGCCTAACAGTGAAACTATATCTCCAATACTTACAACAGGAGCATATAAATAAAACAGTTAATACTTTAGCAGCAAAAATAGATACAATTCAGTTATATCTATATCTATATCTATATCTATATCTATATATATATATATATATATATATATATATAGATATCCAGAGAGAGAAAGAGATATACAGAGATCGTAGTATTTATGAGGGGATAAACGTGAAGTGCGGAGCTCAGATAACAACTGTGCTGAGTATTTTAGGGCTTCTCTCAGATTATTATCATCCTGTTCAATTCAATTCAATTCAAAACAGAGAAATTGAATTTTAAAAATTAAAAAAAAAAGGAAAAAATAGAATATAAATTGGATGGAAATGAATGAGTATTATTACTAAAGCACGATGCATGTAAAAAGCGTTGTGTTGAATTCCGGCGATGGCTTCTGCTAGCCATTTTTCTTCATCTTCCATTGCGTCTGCGATCATCATTTTTTCTTTTCTGAGTTTGTTTATTGATGCGAGTGTATATGTATATGTATATGTATATGACAGTTCATCTAGTGTTGATATAATATTTGTTTACTTGTTTGATTGATTTGATTCATATTATTTAGGGTTTCTGTGAAATTTTATTATTATTATTATTATTATTATTATTATTATTATTATATTATAGTATTAATTTTATTGGAATTATGTTCCTATTGACTTATTCTATCATACATACATGTGATTATGTGAACTTCGATGTTATGTTTCATCATTATATTTTAGATTTATTTATAATTTTAAAGAAAAAGCAATAAAACTAAAAATAAATATCGAAAGATGAAACACAAAGCTCCATCGTAAGACGCCTCACTCACTCACCAGGATGCTAACAACATTAAAATACGAAACACGTCGAGTGTAGCAGGTGAGATATACCATGTTTGACAACGAAATATTTGTTACGGATTTAAAAGAAAACGACAGACACAACGATAAGGATTGTGCAATGTAACTCACTGTGAAAGTTTGTTGGTTTGTTAAAATTGTATTTATTATAATAAACTTGCACATTACTTAAAATTGTATCAAATATTGATGTTAGTTTTTCAAGATGTATGGAGCGAAAGATATGAGTTTGTTAGTTGTTTGGTAAAAAATTACACTCCATTACAAAAAAGTCATGGAACTAATCTTCATGTTGTAAAATATTTTACTCATCTTTAACTTTCTATTAAAGATACTGTGGTATCTAAATTAGAAGTCAAACAACCTTAATGAATGTCAATAACATGACATCAAGTAAATATGAATTTTATTTTTTGACAAAATCAATAAATAAATAAAAATAAAAATATTATATAGTTAGAGACCTTTTAACAAAGTTAAAGAGAACTCATGGAAAAAAAAACAATTGATGATGCCTCCAAAGTTCAAAAAAACTTACAAAAAAATAATAATAATAATAACCAATTCGTAGCTGCAAAAGTTCGCAATTTCATAGACAAATTGATACGATTAAAATAATAATTGTAAGATGGAACTATATATAATCAATCATGGTGGTGGTAGCATTGTTGTAACGATAAATCTAAGATAATAAATATTGATTCACAAAAACCTTTTGTAAACTTATTCATTCCATTTAATCGTATAAGATGATAATAAACATACCACAAATACCATCTAAAATTCATTTATCAAAAAAGGTAATTAACATGTACATCATCTAAAAATCGTCAAAACTCTGTTAGTATAAAAATAGGAAGTTCTAAAAGCCCCGCGTTACGGGGCTGCAATGATCGTTTTTGCGCGTTTTCTTCTTTAAAGATAATACAATAAACACAACAGCGTAACCTTAATAATAATTTCGTAAAACATAATGTTTAAAAGCCCCCTAATGTTTATTTAAGGTCAATAACCCAACCGCCTTCATAATTTGCAACTCCATCGAAACCCAAGTTCATTTAATAATTAGTCTCTTAAGTGTATATAGTTTTCCGGGTTGCTTTTCGTTCATAGGTAGGTGATTCAACGCGGCTCCAATCATTGCGATTAAGTTTGTTATTAACACGGTTTCGTTATGCTATTTTACTTGGGTTGAATCAATATCCGCGTAATTGAATACTAATGATAAAAAAAAGTTGTCATATCAAATACATATTGGTTCATTTTATGCAATAAAACCATATATCAAAAAAAACAAACAAATAAACAAAAATGAAAAAAGGAAAAAAACAAATTATATTCTTGCATTAAAACACTAAAAGTTTCATATGAAAAAAAAAAACATATTTGGGCCAACCCAGCCCAACAGCCTACTTATTTCTTAACATTTAAAAACCAATTTATGAAAAAAGGAATTCTTGGTTTCGAACTCGGGACATTTTATTGGCCAAAAGACTTTAGGCAGCTTTGTTTGACAAATCCACCCAAATCATTATATGCTTTGATAATTAGCAATGTTAATCCATAAACAATAACAATAAAGTTACTATTCACATTCATTTGCTAATATAATAGTTGGTAAGGCCGAATGTGGTCCATGAACACCAAAACAGGAGCAGGTTGGATCCAGGAAAACTAACTGGGCTTTAAATTTGGCTTAAGTGTAATGGGCCTTTCTTCTTGTAACAATATTGAAATTCAAAATACTGAGAGTGTCAGATAGGGTTGGTTTTTTTTTTTTTTTTTTTATCGAACAATATAAAAGTCAATTGAATACTCAAGTAGTTACTTGTTACAGTACAATTTAGTTTTTTATTTTTTTTTTTACTAAATTTTCGAATAGAACTGGCCCCATCATCTAAATGTGAGGTCTCCTCAACTAGGGGTAGTCGGTTGTCTTAACCGAGCCCTATTACGCCTCTGTCAAGTGGGCATCCCAAAGAAAAACTCCACTAGCGCATATATAATATGCTCAACGAGCCCTCGTCCTGGAGGTAAAATCCCAATAACTCAACCAATTGATCTGACATCATTGTCCCCTTACAATCTAGTTTATGTTGCCCATTCAATATATAAAAAAAAAAAAAGAAAATCAGTGCAGGATAAATATGATAGTATCATAATAAAATTTAATCTCACAATGAAGTAGATCTAGAAAGCATTGGAAAATGCAATGCAAAAAGCCTCATAAATTCACAATGAATAACCAGCAACCACATCCATGTTGCATGATATAACAAACAACAAATATTATATACAAGATGGTCAGAGATGTTATAATAAATAAATAAATAAATAAATAAATAAAGAAACACATATGATATTTATTTATTTATACTTATTACTCAATTAACTCCATCACAGTACTTAGAATTAAAAACTCAATTAACTTATAACTCAAATCAAATTCTATTGACTGAATAGATGTTTTTGAATAAAAATTTGATAGTAAACATATATATATAATGTTCTTATAAACTTTAACAAATACCAAGTAATGCTTTTTTTTTTTCTTTTTCTTGAATGTTCCTTAAATTAATTTTCTATATTTCTTGTGAACTCCTAAACTGCGACTAAAAACAAGTGGATATAAATAGAAACCCATTAAAGAGCTTAGTTTAATTAGATATAATAAAGATTTGGAAAAAAATAATAAAAAGCCTTTACATTTATCTAAAAATAGAAAGACTATTCAACACTTAGAAAAACCATGACAAGAAGAATTGGATATGTGTGTATTCAATGCTCATAAATATGTGTTTGAAATGGGCATTTCTTTCACAACCTTACCAAAAATAGCAATGCGGCCTTTCCTCCTTCATCAACCTTTTTCTTTTCTTATTCTTCTTCTTCTGTTTTTGCTTCCGTTGCATTTCTGTTGCAACGGAAGCTCGATAGTCCCAGCAGTTATCGTGTTTGGAGACTCCGTAGTAGATACAGGAAACAACAATAACTTACAGACAATTTTCAAGGTGAATTATCCTCCGTATGGCCAAGACTTTTCTGGAGGACAACCCACTGGCAGGTTTTCAAATGGCAAAGTTCCTTCTGATTTTTTCGGTACATACATACATAAATATCTTTTTTGCTTTTTATAATTAAATCGTTACCTTTCGACTATTAGAAATCATTTCTCTGTTGCTAATATATGCAATATATAGATATAAGCATGCTAGACTTATCTTGGAACGTACGTATAAGGGTACGGTTTTCTACCACAAAACTAAACTTGACACGGCTTAACGACGTAAACTTGTATCTTTCATAGCAAAAGATCGGTAGAAATATGTGTACATTTGTATGGGTCAGTGGATATATCATATGATTGTGTATGTATTGTATTAGTTTGGAACTCCCTGTGGTGTATGTATACAAATATTTGAGCAAATGTGTATCGATGTATGCAAGTATTTTTCGTGTTTCTGTTACATTCCCATATGTTCAACATGGTATCGACACAACACAACTAATGTCATAATTATACACTCAAATTCTACAAACCATATATACATATTGCATCATTCAAATAAAGTGTTTACGTGCAAGTAATAACAATTTTGGTCCGACTAATAAAACTCAAATAACCATATATGATATCGGCATATGATAACTTGCAGTGGAAGAACTCGGTGTCAAAGAGGTGTTACCACCTTATCTTGGCACAAACCTTCAGATTGAAGATCTATTGACCGGAGTAAACTTTGCATCAGGAGGTGGTGGATATGATCCCCTTACATCTGAACTTGCGGTATGCACAATCTACTATCTATCTAGAGGTGGCAAAATAGACGAATTAGACAAGTTTTGGGTTGACACAAAACACTAATTAACTAAGAAACTTTTATTAGTGATTCATGTGTCTTTTATAATTACAAAGGGGAACGGATCAGGTAAACATGACCCGAAACAAAATTCAAAATCTCTAATTCTTTTAATAAATAGTGTGCCCATTATAATTGGTTGATTACAGATTTAATGTGTTACTCACTTACTCTAGTTCGTTGAATAAGAAGATTTAGAAGGTTTTAGGCATTAAACATACATTTTGGGTGATTGTTACCTCATTTGATGGGTTTCCATTTAATTTACTATTTCTTTTTTTAATTTTTGGCCCGTCATACATAGAAACAACCTAAATCGACCCGTCTAAATATAAATGTATTGAATTGCCACAATGGTTGATTTATTTGTAAAGTTATTCGTCTGCCCATAGTCAGTGATATCGCTTGAGGGACAAATAGAGTTATTCAAAGAGTATATAGAGAAGGTGAAGACAATGGCAGGGGAAGATGCAGCAAACACAATATTAAGCAAAGGACTGTTCGTATTGGCGACAGGTAGCAATGATGTCGCCAATACCTACTTCAAGAACCCTTTGAGGAAATATCACTATGACTTTGACTCATACACTGGTCTTTTAGTTGATTCTGCCTCCTCCTTCTTGCAGGTAACTCGTTGGATTTATTATTTGATAACATAAAATATAGTACTGCACGATATGATAAAGAAAAGAGTTTTGATAACGAAAGTCCTAAAAGCTGTTTCAAGGCGATACTATTATCTCAGATCATCAACCACCTAAAATCTCTGACAATAATGTACCACCATGACATTATCTATCTATGCATGTAATAAGTTATCAGTGAGAATCGTAAGTGTATGAACATATATTTTTGTAACTCCATTGGGTGGTCTAGTGATTAGTCGAGGCGTCACAAAACATAATCCTTTATAGCTCAGAGTTTTCAGACATGATATCAAGTTTTTTGACCATCACACTTACTACACTAAATCTCCACACTGACTTTATGATTGAAAACCAACAGAATTTATACAATTTAGGTGCTCGAAGAATCGGTATTTTTGGTGTACCACCAATAGGATGTTTACCATCACAGAGAACTTTGGAAGGAGGAACACTAAGAGAATGTGCACAGAACTATAATGAGTTAGCAGTGTTATTCAACACCAAACTATCAATGGAGGTCAATTACTTAAACCTCAATCTCCCTTTTGCAAGGATGGTTTACATTGATGGTTATTATCTTCCCCTTGACATGATTCAGAATCCGACAAAATATGGTACGTTTTTTGGTCATTGCAAAATAGATAAACTTGCCATAAAAAAATACCAGATTTTTCCAATTCAGGTCACCTGGGAAAGGCGAGTCATTTTTGACACAGATATAAGCAACAACTGACACAACTATGAGAACATCGATAAATCTTTTTAAATCAACTATTCTAGTGGACAAAAGATGTAGTTTTGCCATATTTAACTTGCAATGTTACTAAAACGAAATTCTTCATGAAAATATCCTTCAGCTAGATGAATTCGGGCTAGGTTGGATCAATCAAAATACATGATATGCAAATCATATGACAACTTTGATCTTTTTTCATTCTAGCTCTAGAAAAACAATTACCTTGAATTGCCACTTCATAATATTGATGAGTCTTTTACATTCTTCAAAAATTTGTTACAGGGTTTGATATTTCAAACATAGGCTGTTGCGGCACAGGTACGATAGAGGTTGCTTTTTTATGCAAGTTCACATGTACAAATGTGTCGGAATACGTATTTTGGGATAGCTTTCATTTTACAGAGAATGCATACAAAATCCTTGCTCATGATTTTCTCAACAAAAACATGAACTTACTAACGTGAGGGAGGCTCGTCGTAGCGTTCGTCCTCTATGCACGACATCTTTGATCTTCGGGCCGATTACCATTGTTGCGATTCTTGATGGATCACTACTAAAGATTCATCAGTTTATGATCTGTGATGGTACCTATATCATTTTAGATCGGTCTTTTTGTGAACACGCATACTTTAATTTGTGTATTTACTAGATAATTCGAGTTAAGTTGTTTAGATTATTGAATTTTTGTGATTAAATGTATCTAATGATCCTTAAGTTGCAACTAATTGATAAGCTTTAAATGTTAAAAAAAAAATTGATAAGCTTTATGAGTTAAAAAACATTACTTCCCTTAACTTCTTAAGATCAAATTGCAAGTCAAACATTAACTTTTAGGGTTAAATATGCAACATCAATCCTCACCTTGGGGTAAATTTAATCTTATTTTCATCTTTGTGGTTTAAGTTTAATGATTTAAATTGAAAAATGTATATCTTAACTTTTAAGATAGTCAACCTTCATCATGTTATCTTATCTACAACGGTACTATATTTATTTGATAATTCAAAATGATGGGATTTGGTAAAGTCTAATCTTGTCATTTTAATTTTCATAATTATAAAGATAAGTTTTTTGTTTCATTAAGGATAAGTTTTTTGTTTCATTATTATGTCAAAAATATACACCCATATTTAGTGGTGTCTATTTCCAACCCTTTTTTCCAAAGGGTCTTGCTAAATACAGCCCTAAGGGCTGTAGTTAAGGTGCATAAAGTAGTTATGCATTTACCATAAAATTCAGGGGGTGGGCTTTTGATATGGAAGGTACAATTATTTTATGCACGTTAACTTTAAGGGCTGTATTTAGCATTTTCCTTTTCCAAATACATCACTTCATTGTGCAATAAACAATTATATACCGTGCATAAATTATTATACTTTGAGCGGTATATTTAGGAAAAAGAAAGTGGAAATAAAAGCTCCCATAATTAGGATAATCATATTAGGGTCTGGTACTAACATAGTACTCGCACAATGCGATGGAACAAATAGTCTATAGAATTTTGTAGTTTTTTTTTTTGCGATATTTAATAGTTTATTGTAGGGACAGTCGAGAGTGGTGTAAGAGAGCTGAAAAAATCGTAATGTATCACAAGAGTTCATCTCTAATAAATTCAAATAACTAAGTTAAATGTTTCTATAGAACATTAATACATTAACCTTAATACTAATGAGGCACAGATCAACTGGCAAATGTCTGATGACTGTGAGGAGGCTTTTCTGATTTTTACCCACAGATCTTGAGTTCGACTCCTTAGAGTGACAAGTATGTGGATTTTTTCCCCTGAATTCCCTGGATGGATCATTCGCAGGTCCATACCAAATCAAACGTTCAAAAAAAAATTAACCTTAATAATAATTTATATGTACTTTAATAAAAAGATTAATTAAAAAAAATGTAAATAAATACCAATGGAGTTGTTAGCCCATTGGTAAAGTCTTTGACCTTGGATTTCTCACCAAGGTTCGAGTCTCACTCACATTTGTGGGGGTGCATTAAAGAGGGGGTGGGGGTATTTTCGGAAGTCCTAGGTTGCATCCTAGGCATTCGTGTAGTTTAACAGTAGAAGTAAGATAGTTTGTCGTTCTAAAAAAATGTAAATAAATGTCTTATTTTTGCAACACATAATATATAAGAGTGTTTGTAATGGGGAACGGTGTGGATGGTGTCGAAGGGCACTGCCCCGAGGTAGCGGGGTTGTCCACTACGGGTGTCGTCCCGGGGTTGTTGGCCAAACGTCGTTCCAACGCCGCCGAGATATGTTAGGGTCGTTTGGATTTAGCTTCTTTTTTGTTTTCTTTTGTTAAATTGGGTATCAGGATATTGTGGCTGGATCCAACTTTTGAGGTTATTGTTACAAATGTGATATGGTTACTGGTTGGTGTTGATGTAACACTGACGTGACAGACCATTATATATACTCGAAGTTTAATAGAATGAAAACTCTCATTACTAATCATTAGTTTGTAGTTTAAATTCCATAAGTCACAATCAAATAATATATTCATGTTACATTTATGCAAGTCAAGGCCAAAACAATAGTTGGACAAGCATGGACAAGAGTGATTACCTTTTAACAAAGTGCCAATACTAGTAAAGTGCCAAATTTGGAAAAACGTGCAATCTTTATCATAACCAAAACCCCAAAATGGTCATTTCTACTTCTCCGATTTCCGCCTCAAAACCAGCACATTTGTACAGGTCTTTTTTCTTTTTTAAGGATATGTTGCACTTTTAGAGTCTTACTTCTTTTTTGGTCCCAGGTACTAACCGACGGTAGTGGTATAAATGTATAATAGATGATTATAAATATATGTGTTCAATTTTTGTTGGGTTAGAAAGAAAAAAAAAATGATATTTCACGTTTTTATTCGGTGGGAAAAAGATTGTCATGTCACATTTTTTTTTAACTGTGAAAAATGGATGATGGTCTCTTTATAATTAGTGGCATTTAGTCTTAAAATATGAGTGAAATGAATTCTTTATATACGGTATGTTTGGAGCTGAAACTTGTAGCTTGTTAGTTGGAACTGATAAATAGTAGTTAAGTTTTTGTTAGTATAACATGTTTGGCAAGTACTTATTAGCTGAAATTTATGAATGTACAATTATGTAAAATGACAACACATTAATTTCATGAAGCGGAAAATAATTAGTTTGAAAGGGTAATTTACTTGGGATTTACTACCTAGTGCTCCCGGACACAAATTAATGTGCATTTAATGTACTCAACGTTTTTTAAAATAAAATAAAAATGTATTTATGATTCATAAAATGGTAAGGTGAAAAGAGTGGTACATTCACTACCCTCACCACTTACCAATAAAATGATACCAACTCAAATCCCATAAAAAATATCATAAGTTAAATGAAAATGGTGGAACGTTCAAAAAAATAAAATGAAAATGGTGGATGTGGTGGAGTGAGGCTTCCCAACTCAAATCCACCAATCATATAAATCCCATCATATATCAAGTCAACTCGATATCTTACTTTTCATGCGACTTCTTTACCCAGGATTCACACTACCTTCACACGGGTTTGACACCGGCGGCGGTGTACCTGTGAAGGTACTTCACTACCCGGCCTTTACCCGAACACCACTCCGACCACCTTAAGAATTAAATTGATTTAATGACTATTAAATGCACTTTTAGATTGAATTAATGAGCATTAAATACAAATATTTTTATTTTAAAAATTTTTAAGTACAATAAATGAACACTAACTTGTGTCCGGTGACGCTAGCTAGTTAACAAATCCCTTTATAAACTCAAGATATTTTATAAAAAGATACTTTAAATAGCTTATAATTTTTAAAGCTTGTGAAAACCATAAAACACTAAAAGATAAAGACTTTTATAGCAAAATAGTAGGTAAAAAGATCAATCCAATTACCTGTCATGTATTTAGCTACTTTGTATTTTTTTTTTTTTTGAAATGTATGTATATATATTCACAGGGTTCCTGCAAATCGCAAGCAACCAAAACCAAGTTACAGGACCAGAACCAAGATTACATTAAGTTAAAATTGGCCCAATCTACCCAACTAAGACCAACATGCTTAGTTCTATGCGTATACCAAAAATAGCCAAGAACTTTAATATTTTGAAGTATCCTCATCGGGCACACCTCCAAGTTATTGAATCTATTGTCGTTCCTCGCTTTCCAGATGCACCAACACGTAACCCATACAATTCCTCTGAAGACCTTCCTGCCTTTTCTTCCAAGACCCACATGTTTATGTAGGATCACCAAATCGTTAACCGAAAATAGTAAAAGGGGACCTGTATTACACCAAGAGCTAACCATAGTCCAAACCAAGACAGAGACCCGACAGGAGCACAGCAGGTGTTCGATCGTTTCAATGCCATCATCACACAATCCACAAAACGAATCCGAATAGAAGCAATTACGAACCTGGAGCGTCGTCAATGTTGGAACGCGGTCCATCAATGCTCTCCAAATAAAAATGTTGCACTTTTTTGGCACCCACTTCACCCATTTCATTACCATTCGATTGCTGAAATTTCTGTCATCACAGAGAAGTCTTTTGACCTCTTTAACAGAGAAACCATTCTTTACATTCCCAATCCAAATCCATTTGTCCCTGCCATTTGAGATGCTAACAGATTCCAACAGCTCCTCCAATACCATCAGCTCATCCCATTCCTTACTACCGTTCAACAGCCTGTTCCAATCCCAAGACCTATTATCCCCAATCCTATCCTTCACTAAACACTTCTTGTCTTTTTCAAGCCTGAAAAGCGAAGGTAGCTCCTCCATGAGAGGCCTGGGAGTTAGCCACGGATCCACCCAAAATCTGATCCCCGCCCCATCACCCACTTCTCCTCAGATCAAAAGCTTCATGTAAGTCCCAGCAATAATGGATTTGTCTAAACTTCTAACCACCGACGTCCACACCCCCGTAATGTACTTATTATACGGGATAGTCTTCCAGGTCCTGTTACTATCATGAATTGCTCTAATAACCGAACTCCATATCCCCTTATCATCTGTTCTAAACCTCAAAACCCATTTAGCAATTAGAGACGTGTTTACCTCACTTAATCTTGATAGACCGAGACCCCCATCCTCAATAGGAGATGACACTCTATCCCAACCAACCCAATGGATTTTTTTTACGCTAGACGAACCACCCCACAAAAACCTCCTGATAATAGATTCCAACCCGTCAATAACCTTCCCCGGCGCTCTGAACATCGAAAAATAGTAAGCAGGAAGGCATTCTAACACAACTTTTATCAGAGTCACCCTCCCCCTATTGAAAGCAACCTACTTTTCCAGATGGCCAGTCTAGACTCGAATATATCAAAGATAAACTTCCAGTTCGACACTTTGTTCATGTTTGCTCCGACCATAATCCCCAAATGCACAAAAGGAAGTGTCCCCACGTTGCAATTAACAGCAACCGCCATACTGCAAAGATCCTCATTCTTAACCCCTACCCCATATAAATTAGATTTTCCCAGATTGATTCTAAGGCCAGAGCACAAGAAAAAAACCCTTAGCAGTCTCGCCACTGCTTTCACGTTCTCCTTAGCCCATTCACCAAAAATAATACAGTCGTCCGCGTATAATAGGTGTGAAAGACACGGCCCATTATTAGGAAGAGACACCCCTTTCAACATACCACCACCAGAAGAATTTCTCATCGTGGCCGAGAAGGCCTCCATGACGATAATGAAAAGAAAAGGAGAGATTGGATCCCCTTGACGCATTCCTTTGGTACATGGGAATTCATCCGTAGGAGACCCGTTCACAAGCACAGACGACCTAGCCGCTTTCAGTAATCCAAGAATCCATTTGCTCCACCTATCCCGAAATCCAAGTTTCCTCATAATATCGATCAAAAACCGCCAATTTACGTTGTCATATGCCTTTTGGAAATCAATCTTGAAAATAAACATTTGCTTTTTCCTCTTTTTCGCCCAAGAGATGACTTCATTCAAAATAAGTGGCCTGTCTAAGATAAGCCTGTCACTAAGGAAGACAGTCTGGAAGTTAGAAATAATCGACCCGAGCACCTCTTTCAACCTGTTAGCAAGCACTTTAGAGATTGTTTTACAGATAATACCAACCAAATTGATAGGTCGATACTCATTAAGGCTTGCCGGATCGATCACCTTAGGGATAAGAGTTATAAAAGACGAGCCACACCCCCTATTAATCGACCCATCCATATGAAACTCCTGAAACAGCTGAAAGAAATCCGACTCGAACAAGTCCCAAAAACTCTTTATAAATTTAAAATTAAACCCGTCCGGGTTCGGGGTCTTTTCATCCCCACATTCAAACACAGCCCTCTTAATTTCCTCCTTAGTTAAACTCGTCTCCAAACCATGGGCCTCGATATCAGAAAGTTTTGCTTTGAAATCACACTCCATACCAGGCCTAAATTCCCAATCCTCTTCAAATCTCTTTTTAAAAAACTCACAGACGTGAACTTTCACATCTTTGGGCTCGACATTCATTCCCCACCATAACACCTTGTATCCTATTTGCTTTCTTCCTGTTATTAATCAGACCGTGAAAGAACTTAGTATTCTCGTCACCATCCACTGCCCATCTACACCTAGATCTCTGTCTAATATCCTTCGCCTTTAACTCTTCAATCTCAGCCAACCTTTTTTTGCATTTTAACCGAGACCAAGATTCCTCGTCCGATAGTTCTCGTTCTTCCAACACCAAATCAAGCTCCTCGAGCTCCCTTTGACAAATTTCCTTCTCTTCTCCCTCCTTCGATCTCATCTCATCTCTCCAATTTTTAATACGTGATCTTAGCCATCTAAACTTTAACATTAATTTAATATCCGACGGGCCAAAAAAAGAAAAACTGCCAACAGCCTCCGACACAACATCCCTAAAATCTTCTCTATCCAGCCACGAACTAAAAAATCTAAAGGGCTTAGGCCCGTAATTGGTATTGCGCACCACGAATAAATTTGGGCAGTGGTCGGACCACCGCCTAGGAAGAACACTAAAGGATGCATTCGGCCACAAATCAACAACCTCTCTGCCAACCAAGAGCCTATCTATCTTACTCATTTTAGCCCCACTGTCACTGCTAACCAAAAACGTAAATTTACCTCCTGACATCTGGTATTCATGAAGATTGGAGCCTGCAATAAAGGAATTGAAATTACGCGCACACACATGATTGAATGTCGAACCCTTTCTTTCCTCTTGCGTCCTAACTGCGTTAAAATCCCCAGTGATAAACCATAAACCCTCTGTCCCTTCTTTTAACTCTGCAATTTTTAGCCAAAGAGCCAATTTATCTCTAACTCTTTGGGGCACATACACATTCAAGACGAAAACCACCTGATCACACCCTCTAATTTTTCCTTTTATTAACAGAAAATTCCCATCCTTGACACAATCACTCTTAACGAATACCCCTGGGTCCCATATCGATAATAAACCCCCAGACCTCCCATTAGGATCCACTACGTCCCACGCTACCTCTGACCTACCCCAGTAGCTATGAACAATCGACTCAGTAACTGCAGCCGTTTGAGTTTCTTGCAATGCCAAAAAAAGATACACCCTCATTGCCTCCAATCTCCTTAATCCAACTCCCTTTTCCATCCCCCCAAATCCCACAAATATTGATTGACAAAATATTCACTGATTACCTTCATTATTA
>JAOXNX010000011.1:2027630-2043292 GCA_028566075.1 Solidago caesia
GTCTAGAAACAATAACATAATTCTTCAAAACTAAAAAAATAAAAATAAATGTTTGACTTTATGTTGACCCGATCCAAGACCCGATACACCCGATTCTTGACCAAGTTGACCCGACTCTTGACTCCTGACCTATTTTTAGTCCGAGTATAGCAAACTCGAATCGCTAACAAGCCGATACATAATCCAATTCTAAAAATCGGCTGTATTAATTGGCCGATTTTCACAACCTTGTCTATAATAACATTAGGAAATTATGTTTGACCTTATAATTGAAAAAAAAGAAAATTAAAAGAAAGAAAGAAAAGGAGCAATTTTCTACATTATATTATAATACTAGTCTTAATACATATAATAATACTAGTCTTAATACAAATACGATGTATGGAATGATATAGTCTATATACATCTGATGTATGGATAAGACATTATCATGAGTGTATAAACTTGTAAGGCATAAGATTCATGTACCACATATCAGAGAAAAACTGAAATACCTCCACAAAAAATGAAACAGGAGGAAAGTGCACTCTAGTCGAAACACAAAAATGGTGCCAGCATTCCATGAGGCCGAAATCAGTTATACACATCTCTCACTAACTTTCACCAGTGGTCTATTATAACCCTCTAAATATTTCTATATTTACAAATTTACCCCGGAATATATACTACAACCCATCTGCCACGAGCTATATATTAATATATACATGTATATCCAACCATCCTCCCATCCCTCTTTATCATCAGGGTGTTTTTGTGTCTGTAAGAGTTGGCTCGTGAACAATGAGGACTTCAGAAATCGCTGTATGGCTGATGACCGTCGCGCTTTTGGCAATGCTAACATGCACAGTGTGCAGACATCCAGTGCGCTACCTTGTTGGTGGCGAGGATCACTGGAAGCCTAATGTTAACTACACTAATTGGTCACTTAACAAGACATTTTACGCGGGCGATTGGCTTTGTAAATACTTGTCTTTATTTCTCTATAATAATTTGATTTCTTTGTTTCTGCTTAGTAAATTATATATATGTTGTCACTTAATTTCCTTAATATGTGTACCATAATTGCATACTTTTATTAACTTAGTGTACTGATTTTTGGTTTAAAACCGAACCATTGCAGATTTCAAGTATGACAAGTACATGTTCAACGTGTTGGAGGTGAACAAAACAAGCTACGATAATTGTACTGATCAAGGATTTATCTTCAACATCACGAGAGGCGCCGGGCGTGATGTGTTTGAGCTCAAACAACCAAAGCCATACTATTTTCTATCAAGTGGAGGTTACTGCTACAATGGAATGAAATTGGGTGTGAATGTGATTGAATTTGTGTCTGCTCCTGAACCCTCTTATGTCATAAGTATGTCGTATATGGTAACAGGAATCAATATGCTAATATCATCATTTGTTTTGATAGTTGTATGGGTTGCTTTGGTTTAACAGGAATCCAGCTATCAGATTTAACCAGAAGTTAATTACTTACTATATGTAAAAGCATTGTATTAGAGAATTAAATTAAACTACATATATATGGTATGGATTGTGTGTTAGGAAAATGTTATCTTTTGGAATTGTTTGTGTGTTGTGACAAGTTGTATAATCAATTCTCCCAATTATAATTGATACTTCAAGAAGGTTTTACCAGTTATGAAAGAAAAATTAATAATAATAATAACAATAATTAAGTTGCGGGTTCAAGTCTTATCGGATGCAAATGTATGTGTATTGATATATAACTTTTTTTTTAAAAAGTATTTAAAAGTAAACTAGTTTTCAATTTCGGATATTTTTTTTTTTTTTAGAACGGCATCAATTTCGGATATTTTAATTATAGATTTTGCTAATAACAATCAATGGGCTGTCATTCTGTCAATAACACACATAAAAAGATGTACTTTACATATAAAAAGTTCACCCTTTAAATTTAATGACAAAGAGATATAATTTATGTACGCTAAAGACAACTTATAAGACTACCGTTAACAAAACCTATTTATTATTAGCTATTTACATATCAAATAAACAGTGTTGGAATATCGTTAGTATCATATATGCTTACATGTTGCAATAAAATAAAAGTATAATATAACTAAAATTAAACTATTCCTTAACTCCTATTTATTTTTGGTTAAATATTTCTATTAGATAGCAACGTTGTTTAATTTGGAAACAATTTAATATGTATATAAAAGTCACATGGAGTCGGATTATATATAAAAAGGTGCTTAAGAAATTAACGTAAATTTTAATGTACTTACCACGTTTCCTTCACATGTATAATGGCAGTACTAGTGCTTTAGCAAAGTGTGTGTCACAATTTATCTGGTAAAACGAAAACAAAGGGATAAAGAAAAAGAAAAAGAGAAAGAAGAAAACAAAAGATATTTAGCCAAATAAAGAAATAAAAATGGAGAGTGGAATATAGGCAATGTGCTAAATACCGGTAGTTTAGTTCAACGTATCGAAAACTAACCGGGTTAACTAGTTAACCTGTATTTTAATAAAAATACTACTAAGATGGAGAGTGGGATATGGCCATATGGACAATGTGCTAAAAATCAATATCTTAGTTGAACAAGTGATGTATCGAAAATCGGTTTAATCGGTTGGACCTAGTTGACTAGTCAACCTATATATTTATTAAAATACTACTATTTTGGGTATTATTGTAGGTGCTAAAAACAGGTATTTTGGTTAGTTTATGTTTATGTGGTTACACGTGCCTAAATTGCTATATGATTATGTGGTGTAAATTGGTTTGAGAACCATGGCGGATCCTGGGCATTGGGAATTACACAATCAGATTATAACTATGTAAGAGATTGTGGTTATACTTGACAGAGTTCACTTGATTGGAGAAGAATGTTCGTATTTTCGGACAAATGTATGTAGAAGGTAGAAAAATTATAGCTGGTTATATTATAGCTAGATATTATTGTCGAACAAATCACACAAAATATGTCAAAGCAAAATGGATACCATGCATTATTGATTTGTGTGCATTATAAGCCGTGTATGTGCACGTCGTAAGTTATTTGTTTAACTTCTATTTATTCACTAAGCGATATGCTTATTCATTCAATTGTTATTGTCGTAGGTGCAAGTGGATTTGCCATTTAAGGATGGGCAAATGGATGGGACGAGCATTGGGAAGACATAGAAGACTTGTCGAAGGTTTATGCAAGTATTATCTTTAAATTATAGCTAAGTATATAACTTATTACATTATTAGCCCATATTTTGAGAACTTGATATGTTGTTTTCTTTAAGCTGGTAATGTGGTCATTAATTGAGTCGTGTCTAGTGGCTTTGGTTGTATATAAGCAAGTTGTTTTGGTTGGAAAAGAACGGGTCTTTTATGGTCAAAAAATGAGCATTGGTTGTGGAAAATGCCATAAGGTGATGACCAAATATTTTTTGGAAATTTGCAAGAATTGAGATGGAATCCGTCGCATTCTTTTACCGGTTAAAGCTCAGAAGTTTAAAGAAAAGATAATGATCCCTACACAAAATATTTTTATCATACACAAAAATGTATGCATCATACAACTATACAACACAACCATGTGATGCATATATTTTTGTGTATGGCAAAAAAAAATTGTGTAGGGATCACCTCCCTTAAAGAAAGTATAATGCATCACATTCTTTATTGGAAGGTAAATGAACATTTTGTTATTTTATATATTATATTTAGAGTTAAAATCCCTAGTGATATCACAATACAAGTGTTTTCGGTTGGTTTTAATTTTATTTTTTTACAAATTCACATGTGATTCACGGTATTATCACATGTGATTGTAGTATTCACATGTGATATTAGCTTATGAATTTTAATAAATCCGAAAAAAAGTAAAAGTGTTGAATTTGAATTATTATTGATTGAGCACCAAACCGCGTTTACGTTAAGAATGGGATCTATGGGTGATTATGGTTTTGTTGGCGATTCCCCGAAGGTAAGGAACTCCTTATACGCCAATGGTGATATAATATTTTGCGGCTATGATAATGATCATGATGCCGAGCTTAGAGGAGGGTTTCTCCTTTTATAGGCTCCCTTAATTTAGGGATAAATCCCATATTTATTAAATGTATCAAGATAATATTTTATCTTGATTTGGGATGACTATACGATCCGACTTTGAAGTGAGCTGACCCCTTTTCTTGCGGGATACATCTTTCTTGATAGAAGGATTTATCACATTCCTTTCCATAGTGGGTTTCCGTGTCCAAGCTTTGTACACGAGTATCTTCGTATGCGCGGAGGGGTATATCATCAAGCCCCCCAGTCTAAGATTACGGGCTTCAAAGATCGTGATGTTAGACTTTTAAAGAGAAGTTGGTTGCAAAAGGGGAAAAAGCGAAAGAGAAGGGTTAAAATGTAAAAGCAAAAAGAATAGGGGTAAATATTTGAAATGAGAGAAAAAGGGGGAGTTGAGGGATTTTGGCATTTAATAAAGAGCCAATGTCCCAAATTTATGCCATCATTACTTGTGCCCTCATTTCTCTGAGCAACCGTCATTCGCCGTCTTCGCCTGGCACATTAGGGTCATCATTTCTTGTACGACTATGGGAAGATTAAAAGGGAAAACTCCAATAAGCGCTGCGACTGGTGGAGACGCGTCTACGCCGTCGGCGGGTTCATCGAGGAATCCGGTGGGGAAATCGACATCTGGTGTGAGTGGGGACGTTTGAAAAGATCGGCAAAGAAGTCGAAGTATCCAGTCATATTTACTGATTCGGACACTGATGAAAAGGTAGATGTAACGATGTATCGGGATTTGAGGAAGGAGTGGAAACGGCTGCGCCGTGAAAATAGGGATTTTCTGGCGACGACGGAGGCACATTTGTGCGAGTTGGAGAAGACCCCACTGGTGTGTGGGTTGCGTAGCGAAGTGAAGCATGTGAAGGGTTTGCATAAAGACTTGGTGGGTGTACGGCGGCAGTTGGCGGATAGTGAAACACAGTTAACCGCCCTTCGATCTGGATGAAAGAAAAGGTTGGATGAGGTGATAACGAAGGATCTGAGGATTAGGGCTTTGGAGGAAAAGGTTGACCGTTTGTTGACTGAGATCATCCCTCATGTGTATCAGATGACCTGTCTGAATCCGGATGCCGGAAAAAGGTTGGTGGAGTTGGCAGCAAGCCCTGGCGTTAGGATTGAGGAGTTGGCCCCGGATGAGATTGATGGATCTAATTCTGGGTAAAAATATGTTTGTAAAAAAGTTGTTTGGGCGTCTAGACTCTTGCTCTTTTGTGATGGCATGAAATGCCTTAGATAACATGCATAATTGTTGTATATATAATTTGTAATGACAGGATATGCTTTAAATAATAAGCAAATTACATCGTAGGGTACCATCTGATACGCCGTAGATATTATGGGTATGTGCTATGTGTGGGGTAGCCCTTCGATGAAGGTTGGCCCCTTTTTGTTTGTGCGTGCTTCACCGGAGGCACTGTATTTGTGTCCGTCTCGTGTGAATTTCCATTGTATGTTATGCGGGCGTCCCCTAGGCATACATGTAATTGGCAAATGCACGTCTTAAAAGAAATACGTACGTGGGGAAAAAGGTAAAAGTGAGCGGGAGCGACCCTTCACTTTGGTAAGGATTATTAATCACAAAATAGGAAGTGTCATAATTAAAAATTGAATCAGAAATAAAATTTACGGAGGTTTGCGCTGTTTCATGTACGGTCGACAGGGTCGCCGTCCAATGTTTCAAGCTTGTATGCTCCGTTGCCATAAGCATTTTGGACCCTGTATGGTCCTTCCCATGTTGGTCCCATTTTCCCTTGGTACTCCGCCTTGCTAGCACTGTTTAGTCTTAGTACATAGTCTCCAACTTTGAATGAGGTAGGACTGGTGCGTTTGTTGTAGTATTTTTCATTCCGTTGTTTGTACGTTTCTTCTCTAATTGCCGCAATATTCCTCCGTTCTTCAAGTAGATCTAGGTTCATTCGTAGTTCTTCATCATTATTGCTAGGAATTAGATTTGATGTGCGGCAAGTGGAGACTTGAATCTCTGCAGGGAGGACGGCTTCTGTCCTGAAGGCCAAGCTGAAGGGAGTCTCTCCGTTGCTATTTTTTGGGGTTGTACGGTGGGCCCATAGGACAAAGGGAAGCTCATCAACCCATCCTTTCTGTTTGTTGCCCAACCGCTTTTCCATACCTTTGACAATGTCTCTATTAGTAACTTCTACTTGCCCGTTCCCTTGGGGGTGATAAACGGATGTAAAGGATTGCTTTATCTTGAGCCTTTCACAGAATTTTGGAAAAGTGCCTTCGGCGAACTGTTTCCCATTATCCGATACAATGGTGTGAGGAATCCCGAAGCGACAAATGATATACTCCCACACAAACTGCTCAATCTTTTTTCCTATGGTTAGAGCCAGGGGTTTGGCCTCCACCCATTTTGTGAAGTAATCAATGGCAACCACTAGGAATTTAACTTTACCAGGAGCCTCCGGAAGAGGTCCGACAAGATCAATACCCCACTGCACGAAGGGCCAGGCAGAAGTGACTGGAACCATGTCTTGCTTAGGTAATCTGGGGACGTTTGAGTGTATTTGACATTCTGTGCATTTTTGGATATATGATGAGGCATCCTGATGTATTGTAGGCCAGTAGTATCCCAGCCTCATTACTTTGGCCACAGAGGTTCGTGGTCCCGAATGTGCTCCGCAAATGCCTTCATGTGTTTCCTGTAGCACAACATGTGCTTGTTTCGGCCCGACGCATCGTAACCAAGGGGTGGAGAAGGATTTTTTATATAACTGGCCATCCATGAGCTTGTATTGAGGAGCTTTAATTCGGATTTTCCTGGCTTCTATAGCGTTCTCTGGCAGGATTCCGCTTGTGAGATACTCGATCATTGGAGTCATCCAGTTATCTTTGTCTTCTACTATAAGATCGGCAACCTGCTTTTCATCAATTGACCGATTTGCGAGGACTTCTACCAGTACCTTCTTCCCAAGGTGTTCGAAGGTGATGGCGGCGAGTTTGCTCAAAGCATCGGCTTGTTTATTTTGATTCCGACGAATATGGTCTATACTGAAGCGTTCGAAACATCCCACAGGTTCCTTGGTCTTAGCGATGCATTGTTTGATTGTTTCTTTCTTGGCTTCGTATTCACCTTTGACTTGACATGCAACTAATTGAGAGTCTACGAAGGTCTGTATGTCTCTGATTTTCATTTCCTTGGCGAGCCTTAAACCTGCTATCAAAGCTTCGTATTCGGCTTCGTTGTTGGTGGTATTGAATTCAAATTTAAGTGCGTATGTAAACTCTTTTCCTTCTGGACTGACTAGCCGTATCCCTGCTCCGGAACCTTCGGAGCTTGATGCTCCGTCTGTATAGAGTTTCCAAGTCTCTGTTTCCACTGGATCTGTTATTTTAAGAGAGACATAACCTGGTTCCATGTGATCTGTTCCTTGCGTTTCTGCAATGAAGTCGGCAAGTATCTGTCATTTGACGGAATGCCTTGTTCGAAATTCTATATCGTGTTCTCCCAGTTCAATGGCCCACTTAGCTACTCTTCCTGACTTTTCTGGTCGAAGCAATATTTGCCTTATGGGTTTGTCAGTCAACACAATAATCGGATGCGCTTGGAAATATCTTCGGAGCCTTCTAGCAGCGTCGACTAATGCAAGGGCTAGCTTCTCGAGTTCCGGGTAGTTGACCTCCGATCCTTGTAGAACCCTGCTGACAAAGTATATAGGTATTTGCTTTTTCTCCCTGTCGGCTAACAGGACCGCACTGACACATTCTTCGGAAGCCGCCAAGTACATAAAGAGGGCTTCTCCAGGTTTGGGAGATGTTAAGACAGGTAACTGAGCTATGTACTTTTTCATTTGTTCGAAGACTTTATCAGCTTCCTTCGTCCACATAAAGTCTTTTTTGTCCAGGCATCCCTTGAGCGTCTTGAAGAACGGGAGTTGCTTGTCGGCTCCTCGTGACAGAAATCGACTTAGCGCAGCTAGCTTCCCATTCAGGCTCTGCACTTCCTTTATAGTCTTGGGAGGAGATAGTTGCGAGAACTTATCTACCTTCGAAGGATTCGCCTAAATCCCTTTTTTGGTGATGTAATATCCCAGGAATTTTCCTTCTTCAACGCCAAACGAGCATTTCTTAGGGTTGAGCTTCATGCTAATGGATCGAAGGGTGTTAAAAGTTTCCTGAATGTCTGCCAGTAAGTCCTCTTCGGTTCTGCTTTGTATTACCATATCGTCAACGTAGGCTTCCAAGTTGCGACCTATCTGCTTATGGAAGGCTTTGTCAACTAACCGCTGGTAAGTGGCTCCTGCGTTTTTCAATCCGTAGGGCATTTTCCTGTAGCAGAAAGTTCCTTTGCTGGTGTAGAAAGCAGTTTTGTCTTCATCTTCTTCTGCCATTTGTATCTGATGATAACCTTTGTAAGCGTCTAGGAAACATTTAAATTTATAACTTGACATGGACTCGACCTTCCAGTCGATCTCGGGTAGGGGGTAGCAATCTTTAGGGCAAGCCTTGTTGATGTTGGTGAAGTCGACACACATTCTCCATCCTCCGTCACTCTTCTTTACCATTACCGGATTCACAACCCAAACAGGGTAAACGGACCTTCGTATAATTCCGGCTTTCAGTAATTCATCCACCTCTTTGCAAGCAGCTTCATCCCTATCAGCGGATAGGCTTCGCCTTTTTTGGTGCAATGGGGGTATATGTTTTTTCTCATTGAGTTTATGCTCAGTAACGAAATCTTCTCCCTCCACAGAGATCACCCGAGGTACTCCTGTCATATCAGAATATTCCCAGGCAAACACGTCGATATTCTGCTGCAGCAATTTCTTCAGCCTCTTTTTGATTCCTTCGGAAAGTTGTTTTCCTATGGTGACGAGTTGCCCTTAGAAAGCGGGATTGACGATTACTTGTTCACCATGTTCGGAGCACTCTATGGGCTTTGGTGGCTCTAGATTGACTTCCTTGGATTTCTTTACCCCATGAATCTGTTTTGACGCACTGAATTCTGATCGAATGGTGCCTAACCCGGTGGGAGATTGATGTTTGACAAGAGAGTGAATCGTGGAGACTATCATTTCCATACGGTGGAATGCTGGCCTTCCCAAGAGTATATTGTAAGGAGATGGGGATCTCACCACAATGAAGTCTAGGGTCTCAGTTCGCTCGTAAGGATAGGTTCTGATGGTAACGTCTAGATCTATTTCCCCAAGGGGATTTACCCGCTCACCTGCGAACCCTATTAAAGGCGTCTGAGGCAATGTCATTCGGGCTTTTATGGCTTGAGGGAGTTGTAGGAAACAATGTTCATAAATAATGTCGCATTCACTGCCGCCATCAATCACTGCCGCCATCAAGATAGGCTCGGTGCACCTTAGTGTTAAAAATCATAATTGGGATCACA
Organism: Solidago caesia; assembly: GCA_028566075.1. NCBI lineage: Eukaryota > Viridiplantae > Streptophyta > Magnoliopsida > Asterales > Asteraceae > Solidago > Solidago caesia. The sequence goes on from JAOXNX010000011.1 coordinate 2,037,035, forward strand.
ACTGGGTCCTCTGACGGCAAATCTTTTAATAATGGGAAGTACACACTCCTTGGTGAGAAAGTATTTTGCTCTGGATTCTTCCTTTTCGCTGACGAGTTTGAATCTGAATTTCTCTCGATCCGAAACATTGAGTAGTTGATCAGCCATCCTTCTTTTCGGTAAATGGGTTTAGTGAATCTTTTTCGTGGTTGAACTGGTGGGTTTTTTGTGAAATTGTTTCAGCTAGGTCCCACGGATGGCGCCAATTGATTGAGCACAAAACCACGTTTACGTCAAGAATGGGATCTGAGGGTGATTATGGTTTTGTTGGCGATTCCCCGAAGGTAAGGAACTCCTTATACGCCAATGGTGATATAGTGTCTTGCGGCTATGATAATGATGGTCATGATGCCGAACTATGATAGGGTTTTTCCCTTCTTATAGGCGATTCCTTTTTAGGAATAAATCCTATGTATTTAAGATAAGATTCTATCTTAGTTTGGTTGTCATTGAGATAGTTACTATATACCGGTTTTATTGTGGTGTGATCCTTTTCTTGCGGGACACACCTTTCCGATATTTTGGGAAGGAATTTTGTTATATCCCATCTTGTAGCGATCCTCCATGTTTGAGCTTTGTATATGAATGTCTTCGTATGTACGGAGGGGTATATCATCAAGCCCCCCAGTCTAAGATTGCGAGCTGCAAAGATCGTGATGTTAGACTCTAAAAAAGAATTGGGTTACAAGAGGGAATAAAGCGGAACAGGGGGTGAAAATGTAAAAAAATATAAAGAGAGGGGGTAAATATTTGAAATGGTTAGGAAGGGGAAGGTGAAAGGATTGGACGGTTAATAAATATCAAAAACCCCTAAATTTATGCCATAATTACTTGTCCTTTTATTTCTCTAATCAACCGCCGGTCGCCGTTTTCATCTGATACATTTGGACCATCATTTCTGGTACGAATATGGGGAGAATAAAAGGGAAGACTCCAACAACCGCTACGACTAGTGGAGGCGCGTCTGCGCCGACGGTGGGCACATCGAGGAGTCCGATAGGAAAATCGTCATCTGGTGCTAGTGGGGGACGAAGAAAAAGATTGGCAAAGAAGTCGAAGTATCCTGTCATTTTTACCGATTCAGACACCGGCGAAGAGGTAGATGTGGCGACGTACCGGGATTTGAGGAAGGAGTGGAAACGACTGCTCCGGGAAAATAGGGATTTTCTGGCAACGGCGGAGGCACATTATCTGTGCGAGTTGGAGAAGACCCCACTGGTGTGTGGGCTGCGTAGCGAGGTGAATCATGTGAAGGGTTTGCTGAAAGAATCCAATGCAGTTGTGGAGGGTTTGCAGAAAGAATCCAATGCAGTTGTGGAGGGTTTGCAGAAAGACTTGGTGGGTGCACGGCGGCAGTTGGCAGATAGGGAGACACAGTTAACCGCCCTTCAAGCTGGCTAGAAGAAAAGGTTGGATGAGGTGATAACGAAGGATCTGAGGATTGGGGCTTTGGAGGAAAAGGTTGACCGCCTGTTGACTGAGATCATCCCTCATGTGTATCAGATGACCTGCATAAATCCGGATGCCGGAAAAAGGTTGGTGGAGTTGGCAGCGAGCCCTGGTGTTAGGATAGGAGATTTGGCCCCGGATGAGATTGATGGGTCTAACTCCGGGTAAAAAGGTGTTTGTAGGGAGGTTATTTTAGGGATCAAACTCTTGCTCTTTTGTAATTTGCTGATATGCCTTAAACAATATATATTTTGTAATGATATGCTATAAATAATATGCAAATTATATCGTAGGGTACCATCTGATACGCCGTAGATATTATAGGTATGTGCTATGTGTGGGGTAGCCCTTCAATGAAGGTTGGCCCCTTTTTTGTTTGTGCGTGCTTCACCGGAGGCACTGTATCTGTGTCCGTCCCGTGTGAATTTCCGTTGTATGTTATGCGGGCGTCCCCTAGGCATACATGTAACTGGTAAATGCACGTCTTAAAAGAAATACGTACGTAGGGTAAAAAATAAAAGTGAGCGGGAGCGACCCTTCACTTTGGTAAGGATTATTAATCACATAAAAAGAAGTATCCGAAAAAATAAAAATAAAATTTACGGAGGTTTGCGTTGTTCCATGTACGGTCGACAGGGTCGCCTTCCAATGTTTCGAGCTTATACGCTCCGTTGCCATAAGCATTTTGGACCCTGTATGGTCCTTCCCATGTGGGTCCCATTTTCCCTTGATACTCTGCTTTGCTGGCGCTGTTTAGCCTTAGTACATAGTCTCCAATTTTGAATGAGGTAGGACTGGTGCGCTTGTTGTAGTACTTTTCCATTCGTTGCTTGTACATTGCTTCTCTAATTGCTGCAATATTCCTCCGTTCTTCAAGTAGATCTAAGTTCATTCGTAGTTCTTCATCATTATTGTTGGGTACCAGATTTGACGTTCGGCAAGTGGAGACCTGAATTTCCGCGGGGAGGACGACCTCTGTCCCGAAGGCCAAGCTAAAGGGAGTTTCTCCGTTGCTGTTTTTTGGAGTTGTACGGTGAGCCCATAAGACAAAAGGAAGCTCATCGACCCATCCTTTCTGTTTGTTGCCCAACCGTTTTTCCATACCCTTGACAATGTCCCTATTAGTAACTTCTACTTGTCCGTTCCCTTGGGGGTGATAAACGGATGTAAATGATTGCTTTATCTTGAGTCGTTCACAAAACTTTAGAAAAGTACCTTCGGCGAACTGCTTCCCATTATCCGATACAATGGTGTGGGGGATCCCGAAACGGCAGATGATATATTCCCACACGAACATCTCAATCTTTTTTCCCACGGTTAGTGCCAAGGGTTTGGCCTCCACCCATTTTGTAAAGTAGTCGATGGCGACCACTAGAAATTTAACTTTACCGGGTGCCTCCGGGAGAGGTCCGACAAGATCGATACCCCACTGTACGATGGGCCAGGCTGAGGTGACCGGTACCATGTCTTTCTTGGGTAATCTGGGGACATTTGAGTGTATTTGACATGCTGCGCATTTCTGGATATATGATGAGGCGTCCTGATGCATTGTAGGCCAGTAGTATTCCAGCCTCATTACTTTGGCCACAGAGGTTCGTGGTCCCGCGTAGGGCTGGCAATTGGGTACCTGTTAAGACAAGTGCCACGTTTAAACCACCAAAGACAAGTGTTAAACGAGTCGTTTTCATGTTTAAAAGTTGAGAATTTTGCGCGCACCGAACCTGTTAAGACCTGGTAAGACACGATTTGCCAGCCCTAGTCCCGCGTGTGCTCCGCAAATGCCTTCATGTGTTTCCTGTAGTACAACATGTGCTTGTTTCGGCCCGACGCATCGTAACCAAGGAGTGGAGAAAGATTTTTTATAGAGCTGGCCGTCCATGAGTTTGTATCGAGGAGCCTTAATTCAGATTTTTCTGGCTTCTATAACGTTCTCCGGTAGGATTCCGCTGGTGAGATACTCGACCATTGGAGTCATCCAATTATCTTTGTCTTCCACTATAAGGTCAGCAACCTGCTTTTCATCAATTGACCGATTTGCTAGGACCTCTACCAGTACCTTTTTCCCAAGATGGTCGAAGGTGAGAGCGGCAAGTTTTCTTAGAGCATTAGCGTGTTTATTCTGATTCCGACGGATATGGTCTATACTGAAGCGTTCGAAGCATCCCACAAGCTCCTTGGTCTTAGCGAGGTATTGTTTGATTGTTTCTTGCTTGGCTTCGTATTCACCTTTGACTTGGCATGCAACTAGTTGGGAGTCTACGAAGGTCTGTATGTCTCTGATCTTCATCTCTTTGGCGAGCCTTAAACCTGCTAGTAAAGCTTCGTATTCGGCTTCGTTGTTGGTAGTATTGAATTCAAATTTGAGTGCGTAGGTAAACTCTTTTCCTTCGGGACTGACTAGCCGTATCCCTGCTCCAGAACCTTCGGAGCTTGATGCTCCGTCTGTGTAAAGTTTCCAAGTTTCGGTTTCCACTGGATCTGTTATTTTGAGAGAGACATAACCCGGTTCCACACGATCTGTTCCTTGTGTTTCTGCAATGAAGTCGGCGAGTATCTGTCCTTTGATGGAGTGCCTTGTCCGAAATTCTATGTCATGTTCTCCGAGTTCTATGGCCCATTTAGCTACTCTCCCTGACTTTTCTGGTCGAAGCAATATTTGCCGTATGGGTTTATCAGTTAGCACAATAATTGTATGCACTTGAAAATATCTTCGGAGCCTCCCAGCAGCATGAACTAATGCAAGGGCTAACTTCTCGAGTTCCGGGTAGTTGATCTCCGAGGCTTGAAGAACTCTGCTAACAAAGTAAATGGGGATTTGCTTCTTCTCCCTCTCTGCTAACAGGACCGCACTGACACATTCTTCGGAAGCCGCTAAGTACATGAAGAGGGCTTCTCCAGGTTTGGGAGATGTTAAAACAGGCAACTGAGCTATGTACTTTTTCATTTGTTCGAAGGCTTCATCAGCTTCCTTCGTCCATATAAAGTCTTTTTTGTCCAGGCATCCTTTGAGTGTCTTGAAGAATGGGAGTTGCTTGTCGGCTCCTCGTGACAGAAATCGGCTTAGCGCGGCTAGCTTCCCATTCAGGCTTTGTACTTCCTTTATGGTCTTCGGAGGAGATAGTTGCGACAGCTTGTCTACCTTCGAAGGATTTGCCTGAATTCCTTTGTTGGTGATGTAGTATCCCAGAAATTTTCCCTCTTCAACACCAAAGGAACATTTCTTGGGGTTGAGCTTCATGCCAATAGATCGAAGGGTGTTGAAAGTTTCCTGAATGTCTGCCAGTAAGTCTTCATCGGTTCTGCTTTTTATCACCATGTCGTCAACGTAGGCTTCAAAGTTGCGACCTATCTGTTTATGGAAGGCTTTGTCAACCAATCGTTGGTAAGTAGCTCCCGCATTTTTTAATCCGAAGGGCATTTTCTTGTAGCAGAAAGTCCCTTTGCTGGTGTAGAAAGCGATTTTGTCTTCGTCTTCTTCTGACATTTGTATCTGGTGATAACCCTTATAAGCGTCTAGGAAACATTTAAACGTATAACTTGCCATGGACTCGACCTTCCAGTCGATCTCGGGTAGAGGGTAGCAGTCTTTAGGGCAGACCTTGTTGATATTGGTGAAGTCGACACACATTCTCCATCCTCCGTCACTCTTCTTTACCATTACTGGATTCGCAACCTAAACAGGGTAAACGGACCTTCGTATGATTCCGGCTTTCAGTAGCTCATCCACCTCTTTGCAAGCAGCTTCATCCCTATCAGCGGACAGGCTTCGTCTTTTTTGGTGCAACGGGGGAATATGTTTTTTCTCATTGAGCTTATGTTCAGTAATGAAATCTTCTCCTTCTACAGAGATCATCCGAGGTACCCCTGTCATATCAGAATATTCCCAGGCAAACACGTCGATATTTTGCTGTAGCAATTTCTTCAGTCTCTTTTTTATTCCCTCAGAAAGTTGTTTTCCTATGGTGACGGGTTGACCTTCGAAAGCATGATTAACGATTACTTGCTCGCCATGTTCGGAGCACTCTACGGCCTTTGGCGGCTCTGTACTAACTTCCTTGGATTTCTTCACCCCATGAATCTGCTTAGACGCACTGAATTCGGATCGAATGGTGCCTACCCCGGTGGGAGATTGATATTTGACAAGAGAATGAATCGTCGAGACTATCATCTCCATACGGCGGAATGCCGGCCGGAGTAGGTTGTAAGGAGATGGAGATCTCACCACTATGAAGTCTAGGGTCTCGGTTCGCTCGTAAGGATAGGTTCCGATGGTGACATCCAGATCTATTTCTCCAAGGGGATTTACCCGCTCACCTGCGAATCCTATTAAAGGCGTCCGAGGTAACGTCATTCGGGCTTTTATGGCTTGAGGGAGCTGTAAGAAGCAATGCTCATAAATAATGTCGCATTCGCTGCCGCCGTCGAGGTAAGCTCGATGTACTTTAGTGTTAAAAATCATAATTGGGATCACAACCGGGTCTTCTGACGGCAAATCTTTCAAGAGCGGGAAGTACACACTCCTCGGTGAGAAGGTGTTTTGTTATGGATCTTTCCTTTTCGCCGGCAAGTTTGAATCTGAGTTTTTCTTCGAAACATTAAGCCATCGATCAGCCATTCTTCTTTTTGGTAAATGGGTTTAATGAATCTTTTTCATGGTTGATTTAGTGGGTTTTTTGTGAAATCGTTTCAGTTGGGTCCCACGGATGGCGCCAATTGATTGAGCACCAAACCGCCTTTACGTTAAGAATGGGATATGTGGGTGATTATGGT
>JAOXNX010000011.1:2084195-2100151 GCA_028566075.1 Solidago caesia
CTTATATAATATATATACAATATATATATTATTAATAATGACGTCTAGGTGTATATGTGTGTGACCCCATAGACTCAAATACTTTCCGGACATACGTTTATTTTACGTGATCATATTCCTACATGGTTTCCATTTCAATCTTGTGTTGCAGTTTGGGTTGATAATTTAGGGTTTAGGAGTTGCGGAGTTTTGGTCTTTAAATCCATATCTTGATTAAAGGTTCTTACCAGCCTGTCTTTTCTCAGATCAACATAATACCAGTTTTTTGCTCACAGTCAGAGAAATCTTTTTTGTTCTATTTGACGATGAGTGTTTCTGTGAAACAGCTTCTTGTTATCCCTATGTGATTGGAGTGTTATAAATGGTGTTGTGTGCTTTTTTGTGGTGTAATATTCTGCACATGTGTTGGTAGAGTTAGGGAAGACCATCAGTGGTAATGAATTAAAGAGAGAAGATCTACTATGTGCTTTGTTTTAAAGCTTGCTGGGTGTGTTTTCAATTTTTCACTAAATTACATATCTGAATTTTCAAGAACATCCCCTTGCGTCACGTACCTAATACATCCATGGTTTCTTGAAAGCAAGGTTTAAGAAGTTTAGGTATTGGTTTGGATGGATCATGGATGGCTATTGGCTAAATGGCTAGTGTAATATCAAACTATCAATCGGTCATGGCCTATTAGAATCTCAAATTTGTACTTGGGGTGTTTGGCTTAGCTTATTTTGGTTATTTGCATCTAGGGGTGTAAACGAGCCGAGCCGAGCCCGATCTTGGTAGAGCTCGAGCTTATTTAAACTCGAGCTCGGCTCGTGAGGTATTAAAAAAGCTCGACTCGAGCTCGGCTCGTTTGTCTAAAAAAACTAAACGAGTTCGAGTTTGGCTCGAGCTCGAGCTCGGTATTTGACCAAAACTAAGCTCGATTACCAGAAGCTCGTGAAAAAAGCTTGTTTAGGCTCGGCCCGATTAGTATATGAAGGCTCGATTAATAAAATAATATGTATATATAAATTATTATATTATTATTATATTATATATGAAAGCTCGTTTAGGCTCGCGAGCTTTATCGAGTTATGTATTCGAAGTTCGAGCTCGATTAGTAAACGAGTCAATAGTTAAGCTCGAATTCGGCTCTAGCTCGTTTAGGCTCGGCTCGAAACGAGCTTTTTACGAATCAAATTCGAATAGTTCGCGAGCAGGCTTGACTCGTTTACACCCCTAGTAAGTATGTTATTTAAAAACAATATCACAACCACGTTAAAAAGTTTACAGTATCAAAAATACATATATTTATTTTGTGCAATAAAACAAATAAATACAAATAAATATCAATTTAGAAATCCGGCAGGCCTAAATATGAAAATCTGACCCGTTATTGTTTGTAAGTATGACAGGCCCAAAATTAAGAAGCTGATAGGCCCAAAATTGAGAAGGTAGGCCATTTGGCCCATCACTATTCATTAGAATGACTTTTAATTATATATATATAATATAATATTCAAATTATGAATTTACCCATGTAGTCAAGGTTGGGAACTCGTGACTCGGGATCGGATCGGCGAGGGGGGGGGGGGGGGAGTTAGGAGTTTTTGGAAACTCAGATCAGAATCGGGGGTTATCGGATTGGGTTTTTTTATATTGAAAAACTATAACTTTTGAAATTATAGATATTATTCGTATATCTCATTCTTTATACGACCTCTACTTTTTCTACAGGTAAACACCTCTTTCTTCCTCTTTTTCTTCTACTACATATTCTCTCCTGCTTTTACATATTCTCCCATCTTATTATTCTTCTACATAAACTTTTTTAGAAACCGTTTGCAAAAAATAAAAAATAAAAAAAAATTACCGAGTTTTGACCGAGTTAGCGGATTCTTGACCGATCTGGCCGATTTTTGACTGACCCGGCCGAGTTTGACCATTTTGACCCGATTACAAGCCGTTGGCCGAGTTTTGGACCAAATCCGGCCAACTCGACTCCCTAACCCCCCGATTCCGAGTCCGAGTTCTCAGCCGAGTCGGCCGAGTTTTACAACCTTGTATGTAGTAGATTATTATTATTTAATATATTAGTTATTTATTATCATTAATCATTAAATTGAAAGATATACTATTAGCGATTTTGTATAGGCTTCTATACTTTACACTAAGTAAACCCAAAAATAGCATATTTTTTTTCTAAATTCTTCTTACTTAAAATTATAATTTAGTTATTATTATTTTTTCAATGACAAAAAGGAAATGACCTGAGTAGTTAATTGGGTTGAGCCAAGAAATAATTACTGAGGAACAACTTTTTTATTAAAAAATAAAAAACGTAAAATTTCCTCAAAATATAGCGTGTAAATCACCCTCGTCCGGTGATTAGCTGGATTTATTTTACCGTTAGAATTTAACCAAACTAAAAACACAAGTCCCCTGCTTGGGTTCCAAGTTTTTTACCCTAATAATTACATCGAATATATCTATCTTAATATCTATATATCATCTTATTCATTAAGTCCAACTCCCTACTTCTTCAATACTTTCCTATTAGTTTTCTTGTTTCTTTTTCTGAGTTGAATTCTTGATTTCAAAAAAATAAAAAAAAATGGCGAAAAACACAAAAACCGCAAAGGAAAGAAAGTGTCGGAACAACATTGCTATGTTGTTGTCTCTGATGGGTTTTAAGGATGAAGACCCTGCTGCTACTGTCAAGATCATGCTTGCCAAACTGAAAAAGATTCAAGAAAAGGCCAACTTCAAGAAACCCGGCCATTCGACATTCAAGAAACCATCTGTTTCAACGTTTAACAAGATTACATTCAAATGTGGTGGAAAGACGACCACGGTTTCTCTCAAACCACTTGCCCCCCCACGTTCTTTTGATTTTCCTGTTGGTGATCAGATTATGAATGATGGCGGCTGCATGGGGTTACATAATTTTATAAGAAGTATGGGTGGGTCGGAGGCCAGATTGGTGATCGAGAAAGAACTTACGTCATCAGATGTCAATAAGGGCCTAGGGCGGCTGTTGATACCACGAATGAATGTCGAGAATTCTGGGTTCTTGACAAGTGATGAGAAAAGGAAACTTGGAAACGGAAAAGATATAGGCGTGCCTGTGTTCGATCCCAAAAGGCGTGAATGGACATTGAATTTTAAACGATGGAATATGAATAACGAAGTGTATGTCTTAAAAACCGGGTGGAACAGTATTGTGAACGCAAATGGGTTGAAACAAGGTATAGTGATTAAGGTTTGGGCGTTCCACGTTAAAGAGCAACTCTGTTTTGCACTTGAAGAAGATGACTCAGTTTGAAGACATTCGGAACCAGTCATTTGGTTCTGAGTGTGTGAGAGTTAATTTTGTTTATATGGTATGTAGTGTTTGTGTTATCAGCGTTTTGATTGGTACTAACTCAGTACATATTGATGTTATTGTTGACCATAATTTGAAAAAATGGTACATATAAATTCTTGAATATTATAATTGCTTTTTACATTAAATATCTATTCTAGTGTGTCTAAAATTTGGTTTGTCTGATGTTTCATGAATTTGTGTTAAACTGAGTATTGTTTGGTATTAATTGGATTGACGATTCTTTCTTCAATACGAATAGTTTATTATCAATGTATCAACTAATGTTAGCGAAAAAAAATAAAAAAATAAAATTCTTGACTTGTTAGTGTCTATTATTTAGCTAAATGTCATTGGGTTACTTAATTTATAAATGTTGTTAATGTTAATGTACACAATGCTGATTGCCCAGCAACTTCTTTTTTTTTAAGTTAAATCATCTATTGCGGCAGTTGTCATGTTAAAATGGTATTTTTATGTCGCTTTCGTCTACATAAGTTTCTTTTAACTCAAGGTGCTCGAGTATTCGAGGACTAGGTTTATATTCAACTATTTGCAGATGAAGTAAAGTGATTGTTTTAATTAGTGGAGTATTATCATTTCCATTTTCAAGCTGAGATGGGGAATTTCAGGAGATCAATGACAGCTTTAAGAGCCTGATAAAAAAGTTGCAGAAGAAGCTGCTGCAGATACTATTGGGTTATTTCTTAAGTTGCTCTACAAGAATTTTGCAGTAAAAAAAATTAACACTTTTTACCCAACAAAATCTCTGAACTTGTAGGTTGAGTTCTACAAGAAATGACAATATGGGTGGGTCATGCAGGTTGGATATTGTCTCGTAATATATTCAGATTTTGATTGCTAGTCAAAACAGGTAAGGTCATTTTGGATTGGGTTGACCGCCAAGACTTATGCTCAGTTGCAAACCCCACCAACATGCTCATTAGTATCTTAAGCATATTGAATTTGGAATTGTTTCAGGCAGTTTATTTATATATAAATCTAATAGCAGCAATGATACATACAAGTGATGAGAAAAGGAAACTTGGAAACGGAAAAGATATAATCGTGCCTGTTTTTGATCTGTAAAGGCGTGAATGGACAGTGAATCTTAAACGATGGAATAAGGAAGTGTATGTGTTGAAAACAGGTTGGAACAGTATTGTGAACACAATCGGGTTGAAACAAGGTATAGTGATCAAGGTTTGGGCATACTGCGTTAAAGGGCAACTCTGTATCGCACTTGTTCGTGTTTAAAGAAGATGGAATTGATGGATCATCAAGATGACATAGTTTGAAGACACTCAGAACCTGTCATTTGGTTTTGAGTGTGTGTTAGTTAATTTTGTTTATAGGATATGTAGTGTTTGACTGTTTGTGTTATTAGGGTTTTGATTGGTACTAACTCAGTACATATTGATGTTATTGTTGAACATAATTTGAAAAAATGTTACATATAAATTCTTGAATATTATAATTCGTTTTTGCATTAAATATCTATTATAGTGTGCAGTGTCGAAAATATGGTTTGGTCAAAACATCAACTAATGATGGATTTGGTGACACAAAACATTATTGGATATGAGTATTTTTTACGGCGTTTGTTATTTTTAATTTCATGGTTTATTTTGTCATATTAGCTTTAGGTTAAATACTTATTGTTTAGTTTATTTAAGGGTGGAAAGGAAAGGAAAGGAAAGGAGAAGGAAAAATCATAAAATCTATTCTTAAGTTTTTTTTTTTAATGTGGAAAGGAAAGGAGTGGAGAGGAAAAGAGGGGAAAGTGTAGTTGTTTTTGCTTCAAAACTTTTCCTCTCATTTTTGAGGTGATTAGAAAGGAAAACTTCTCCTCCACTCTCATTTCCTTTCCACCCTTAAGTAAACTAAACAATAGGGTTTAATTATTTTTAATTATGATTTATGAATAAAGCTTTGCTTTAATCGAATTCCCTACTGGAAATTTCGATCATGTCATTCTTTTTATTCGTTTGTTGTTCGACTGTTACGATCCTCATCACATTTGGTATTTGGTATCAGAGTTACGGTACGGTATTAAGGCTGCGCTCCCGAGCTTTATAAAGGAGAGAAAAAAGCGGAAGGGGACGTTATTCCGTGCTCCCGAGTTTCATTTTAGGAGGAAAGGATAGGAAAAAAAAAAAGAAGGGAAGAGTGCTTCCGAGTTTCATTTTAAAGAGTTGGTTGTTGAGTTAAGCCGTGCTACACAACCACCTCCGAGTTCAAAGTTGGTTGTTGAGTTAAGCAGTTGGTCAATTTGTCTCTATGTATCCAACCACCTCCTCTCTTTTAAAAAATAAAAAGCACTTTCTTGTTTCTGTTGCAGAGCACACCAAAATATGAAGATGATTACAAATACCAATTTGGACCCACAATTGTCCCTCTCTTTTACTTTCCTTTTCTTCTTTAAATTCATCATCTTCCCACACCAACATTCCAAATTCCCTCATTTCAAAAATTGTCCAAAAGTTTCAAGATTTACTAATTTCTTGGCCAAAGTCTCTGCCTTTTTTCCATTTTTCATTAGTTTCAAACATATTCCCAATTGGGTTTTTCTGGGTATCTTTAAATAATCAAAATGTGTTAATTTGTTTGTCGAATTTTCGATAAATGTAATAATGGGTTGTATTAATTCCAAACATGTACTTGGGTATTCGAGTTCTTTGTGTTCTTCTTCACTAAATAAAAAGCCAATTGGGTCATTGAAAAAGATCAAGAAAGGAGCACCGGATGATGATAATGATAACGATGATACAAATCGGGATGGTGATTCGATTAACTTGAAATTCGGAAGATTAACCGAAGCAGAACATGTTGCTGCTGGATGGCCTTCTTGGCTTAGTGCAGTTGCAGGTGAGGCGATTGACGGTTGGCTTCCTTTAAAAGCCGGTAATTTCGAAAGATATGAAAAGGTATGACATTGAATTGATTATAACTCTAATATTTGTTTGATTGTTTCGTTCTAGTTTACATGAAGTTTTAAGTGATATAATTGTAGTAGTTTGATTCTTTGAGAATGACTTAACTTGTATAGTTGTATGATCAAGTGTTTTAACTTGTATAGTCGTATGATCATATGATTTAACTCGTATAGTCTTATGATCATACATCTTTATCTGATGTGTGTAATTCGTCTTTTGCGAATTGAAACCAACTAGAGGTCGCAATGTCGACCCATTTACGTATGAATGAGGCGATTCAGATTTAGGGTATGTTTAATCACCAACATGTCAAGCTGGTAAAACAAAAATATAGCTTATATAATGTTGCAGGCTTGTGGGTGAATGTGTATTCTTAATGCATAAAACCTTCAAATATTTTTAGAAAAGATAGATTATTATTGAAAGAATTTTTATGTCATACTTCATACAAACTATTTATAAGTAATTTTAAATGGTTGCACATGGGTGATTCGGGACAATCCGGTCTGACCTGATTCGACTCGTGCAAATTAGCCACCCATATCCTTTATGACCTGTTAGCCAATCCACCTGACCCACCACTTTTCTCACATGTAGAACCGACCATTTTGATTTTTCTTATTATGTAGATTGGACAAGGTACTTACAGCAGTGTCTACCGAGCGCGTCACATCGAGGGTGGTAGAATGGTTGCGCTAAAAAAGGTGCGGTTTGACAATTCAAAACCAGACAGTGTGAAGTTCATGGCTCGAGAAATCACACTCCTCCGAACGCTTGATCACCCAAACATCATGAAACTCGAGGGGATAATCACATCCCAATTATCATGCCATGTATACCTTGTTTTTGAATACATGGAACATGATTTATCTGGACTATTATCAAGTCCCGACATCCAGTTCAGTGACTCCCAGGTTTTGTGACACCTAACCTCTCAGAACTTAAACATATCATGGGAATTAAATGTGTCCAACTGAGGTTGTTTTTATGCAGATTAAATGCTATATGAGGCAATTATTGAAGGGTGTTGAACACTGCCATTCACATGGAATTTTACATCGAGACATTAAAACTTCAAATATTTTGGTGAATAATGAGGGAATTTTGAAGATTGGTGATTTTGGTCTGGCAAAGTTCCATTGTCCGAAGAGCGGGGAACCATTGACTGGCCATGTTGTGACCTTGTGGTATCGTCCTCCTGAACTCCTATTAGGATGCACACAATATGGGCCGTATGTTGATCTTTGGAGCGTGGGTTGTGTTTTTGCTGAACTTTATCTCGGCAAACCAATCCTTAAGGGGCAAACTGAGGTAAAAATCTTACAAACTCATCTTTACATAATAACAACTACATAGGAAAAATGGGCGGATTGGGTAACGGGTCAAAATGAATGATTTCCTGGTATTGGTTGGGTGCATTGCTTTGGTTCTTTTTTTTTTTCTCTTGTAAAAAACCCTCCATAATACAAACACTTTTGGTTCTTGCTGTTTCTTTCAATTATTACTTCTTTTTCTTTTAATGTCCATGACTTTAAGCGACATTTTTAGGTTGAACAGTTGCACCAAATATACAAGCTTTGTGGTACTCCCCCTGATGAATACTGGAACAAGTCAAAACTTCCCCTTGCAAAAATGTTTAAACCGCATCATGCTTATGAAAGTAGTCTTCGGGAAAGATGTAAACAACTTCCAGAAACTGCCGTTAACCTCATCGAGAAATTACTTTCTGTAGAGCCTTGCACGCGGGGGACCGCTAGATCTGCTCTTGAATCTGAGGTGTGTATTGTACTTATTTTCAACTGATTATCCAGAATCAGATTTTACATTCTTAACCTGGTTGGTGCGTGTGTGTGGGTGTGTTAACAGTACTTTAAAACAAAGCCCTATGCATGTGATCCTGCAAGCTTACCAAAGTACCTACCTCACAAAGAGATCCCTGTAAACGGCCATGAGGAAACATCTAGGTGAGTACTTTCAGCTTATTGTTTCAGGACAAAATGGAAAAAAGTTTAGAGTGGTCAAGTTCGATTGTGGCGGGTCGGCTCAACCAAATTTCTAGCTAATTCAATTCAATTTTGGAGTTTAGAGTTCAATTTCTAGCTACAAAAAAGTTTAGAGTGGGTCAAGTTCGATTTTGAAGTTTACCTGTTTGACCTGTTTTTAATAATTCAATTCAAACTTACCAAATTTCACATAAATGAATTGAAGTTGGCCGAACGACTTAAATTGGTTAACCATTGGGTCACTGGTTTCAGGGAACTGACCTAACTTTTGCATTGGTTGGTTTTGACCCAACTGCCTGGACCAGGCTGGGTTAATACTAGTTGATGAGAAAAAGATATGATTGTTTCACAACTATCAGGGCTAAGAGAAGATGTGTGCTTTATGAAAAGAAAGCATCTTTTACTGTTAGTAAATGTTGTAACTATGATTTAACAAACCTCTTATTTTAGAAAGAAGCACGCTGGCCTGATGCGGGCATCTGGAACTTCAAGAAATTTAACAAGAGTTCACAAAACTTGCAAAGAACAAACTTCTTTCTGTAAAGTAGTCCCTACGGAGGTCAATGCAGATGTCCATATTGCAAGCAAAAATAATGGTGGTGGTCCATACTTACAAACCACAGGAGGGTCTCAGTTTGAAGGTGTTTTTGCACTCCCCTTACAAGCTACAACTTCAAATGGTGGTTTCATGTGGGCAACAAGTAAGCGGAAACATGGAGACAATCCGATCCAAAGTGCTGGTGCAGTGCCTTTGCATGCAGCCTCGCAACGGATACCTGAAAATGGAGAGTTTACAAGCGGAGTCTGGAGAGGGTTTAGAAATCATAGGCTGCAAAGTCTTAATCAGCCTTGTTCTTTTGATTCATCAAAAGTACACAACTCTCAGGATTTACTGAATGTAAGTTACTGTTACATTGAATCTTATCAAGATTAGGCTTTTTATGATAGTTGTTAGGCATATCAGTTTTGAATTGCAAAAACTTATGCCTATCCACATAATGGTGATTGTCCATCTGCAAATACTACAGGATGAAGAAGACACTTTTTTTGACGCTGTCTCTCAATGCTGACTCAATTAGACAGAATTGATTTTTGGGGTTCACCTTGTAAGGGTGTACGTAAATTTCATTCTCATCGAGGTACACACATTCCCATTTGGTAATTAGTTTCATTGTGGAATGCGGTTTTAGTGCTGAACAAACAAGAAAGTTTAAGATTTTGTAGAAACAGTTTTTCTCTAATCTCTTTTGATTCTTTACTTATTTTCATTTTTCCTTGTTTCTTTTAAATTTGTTGCCAGTTTAAGTCCAAACAAAAGATACAAACAGTTCATGGTCAAAATAAACTATCCAAAACTCGACCTACAAAAATAGATCTAAGCAGTTTACAATTGATGGAACTTGCAATTATGAATTATGATCCTGTATTTACAAAACCGGTAACAAATATGTCAATGGGTACATCATTTTGTACAAATTACAACAGTGAACTATATCATTGATTAACATACTCAAAATTGACACAAAGAAACAAAAGGACCCCCCCTTTTCTTTTCTTTTTTCTTCAGGTTTAAGCTCACAAGAGAATTTCGTCACCTTTTTTTAGGGTAAATGTCAGGACAGCTATACAGTGGTGATAAACAGATTAGTAGAACGATCAAAAGGATGAATCTTCATCATCTGCTACTAATGTGGGTATTTGACCACGATTCACAAAGTCGATCTTGTTTAATCTCAAACAGCAAAGAACTTTCTCTGGCAACTCTTCAGGTTTCTGAGCCTATATTTTGTTTTTACAAAAAGGATTCTAGATCAGTTTTGTTCTTGTTTCTAAACAATGGAGAAGATGATACTTTTGTACCTGAATCGTAAGGCCAAGATTCATTATGCCGTCTTTTAGGCGTTCCCGAAATGCATCTAATCCCTTTCTTGCTATGTAACTAAACCGATGAATGTCCAGGTCAATTTCAAAGTAATTTGATCCCTGCATGCATATAAATGTATGAGATTCATATGCTTATTAGCCATTTTACTTGAATGAAAAGGAAGAGGGTGTTACCCGAAAGAAGTTATGTTGAGGGCGTGAAAGGACGGGCTTTTCATTGTAAGCATGTAAAAGCTTCCTCTCAGTGCTGTTGGAAACAAGGTCATCAGGGTTGACCACACCCACCATGATCTTCAGCCTTTCTCTGAAAGCTACTATTGATTCTTTTCTGAAACCCTTCACTTTTTCCATTTCATCCTCCACTAAACTCTGGGCATGAAAACACGCACTGATGAATATCAACTTCTTATCAAACCAAAAGAATGGTGATTATTTTGTCCCTAAATAGCCAAATTAGTAGTGTCCCCAAGTAGTTTTCTTACCGTCCGAACTGTCAAACAAACTGGCCGAAGCCTTTTTTTTTTTCATAGGATTGGTCAAAATTCTTAACTGGTTTGGTTCATAACTTCTTATTTTACTTCTGCTTTTCTTCGTATCTTCAGCATAAAGTGGCAAACTGATTAAGCAAAGCCATATTTGGCCGGTTTGGGTGGTCTGTAAAATTGTCAAACCGTGCTTACCCATTTTGCAAACACTTTGGATATCAATGGGCCAAACCAAACAGTGCAAATGCTCATTCTGGAGTATGAAGAACTGTATAAGCAACGAGTAACTAAGAAACTGGAGATCTTAATTACCTTAATGCTCTCCTGAAACTGAGGAGGGGTGTCTTTCTCATACGTTTCTGAGAGTTTAAAATATAGAACAAGGCTCACACCCTCCCCGTCACTGTCACTGAGGAACATCTGAGCATTATAACTAGGCAACTGAACAACCACGTATACGCGAACAAAATTAGAGTTTGCATTTTATTAGACCGAACCACCTTTAAAATTAAATATCGAACCTGAATGTTGACAATGAGAAGAGGCGGCAATTTTCCATTGCCTTTTATCGAAGGAAGCTCGATGTACTTGGCAATGTGGTAGATTTTTTTCGGGCATACAAAGAGATCTACACCAAACGGAGTGTAAGGGGAATAATTCGGAGCAGGTTTTTTCGATTTATCTCTGCCAATTATGTCAAACTGATCAGAGATATTCTCTACATAAAAGGTCAATGTTTAAAAAGGTAGGGAATTCGATGAGATATACTTAAAGTAATTTTCACTTCTGAGAGTGAAACTCGATGGGTCAATAGCTGACCAACATCCAGGAGTTGGCTTCTCATCTGTACAACATGGAATCACAAATCCTGCTCGAGGACGATAAAAGAACTTCTCTGTAGCACCTGTAATTCATTTCATCGTTATTTTTATCTCAAGATTTCTTGAAACAAATGTGAGCTTCCATAAAGTTATGGGTGTGCCAAACTCGGTCTGGACTGACCAAAACCAAAGGACCTGACAGGGTCTGGACAGATACCTGCTATGTTGGTTAAGTTGTTGGATCTAAATTATTTTAAAAAACGGTTGTTTTGGTTCAGTTCAAAACTGGAATTGAAATGGCCATCTTCTTGAAATGTATCTTGATTTTCAGTCCCATCATCTTTTACTTTTTCCTTATGGTCCAGTCAGGTTCTGACCTAATGCGCATCCCTAATTAAAATAAATCTGATGTGTTAGATACGTACGGGCTCCACTGGGGTCCTCTGCATCTGTTCTTTTTACCGCAAGCTTAATAACTGTTGGCAATTTTGTGTGATTCTGTGAGCCTGAATTTGCTGTGTTAGTGATCTTATCATTAAAACTAGCAGAATGAAACAACTGGGGTCCACCGTGCTTCAAGATTTGAACTTGGCTTTTATCATCTTTATCACCATTATAGCTGCTGTAACTACGTCCTAACTTGTTTGTCGGGCTGCAATCACCATTATTCCCATGGGAACTCCAAATGGAAAACATGCTATCTTGAACTACTTCCTTGTTTGGTGTCACCGGAAAATTGTCGTCTAAGAAAGCAGAAATGAATGTAACTAACTTTGGTAAAGCTATTATTGACTTTCTGAACCATCTTTCTTCTCTTTTTGCAAAACAAATTAAAAACTAAGGTGGCAAAATAGGTGGGTTTGAAGGGGTTTGGATAACGGGTCAAACAGGTTTAGGTCAAAGCGAGAAAGGTGGGATTGTTTAATTTGCTGCTGAATTTATAATTAAAATCATTGTTAATGTGATACTTTAAACTTATACTGTATAATGTAACATTTATATAAGAAATTGTCAAACGAAAAACCCTTTGTTTTGCATTAATATTTCCAGGATATGTTAAATAATCTTTCGTTCTTGCAAGGTGCAGTGTTCCTTTTTTTGCACCTGCACTCTGCAAGGACGATCGTTGGTTTGCAATTAAAAACCAAATAGGATGGTTCGAGTAGTTAATAACTGAGTTGAACAATGCTATTTGCTGTATTAGAACTTGTTACCTCCATGCACACTAGTAAAATCATCATCAGATTCTGAATCTTCAATGTTGCTGACCGAATCAAACCATGGATCGTCTACTGCAACTAGAAGATGATACTTGTGTCATTTCCAATAGGTAAATCATTGTTCCAAAAGTAAAATGGTTAGTTCAGGTTATGTTTTTTGTCTCTAAACGGATCAAATAAAGATATAGCTTTAAAAAAAATGGCTCAGATTGACCGAACGGGTCAAAAGTCTCCCATGTCCCCAAGTGTATTTGTTAATCTATAAATCCCCCCAGACTTTTCTATAAGCATATTTTAAACTCAAAAAGATTATTAATAATCTTAGATTTTGGACAAAAAATGTTTCTTGTCAACAATGCCCGTTTCAACCAGCAACTCAACCCACCCAATTTACCTCCTCTAGTTTGTATTCAAACCAGGTTAGAATGAATGGAAATTAAGATACCGTTGGGTTCAGTCTGACTACAGTGCGATTCCATTTGAGTAGTTTCTTGAGTACACTCGGAAGACACTGATTCCCTATTAATGGGTTTTGTATCAACATTCTCACCAACCGCAACAGACTCTCCTGCATCGGCAATCTTCTTCTTCGATTTGTCAGACCTACGGATCTTTTTGCTAGAATGACGCCGTGGTTTTCTGGGTTTGATTGTTTTAACGGGGTGTGAAGCACAACTACCCATTTTTCCTCTATACGTTCTTAATTATGTACGTATCAAGCAAGTCCCTGCAACAAACAACGCGATATCATTTGATCCTTAGAAAGATGGTTAGGTATAATCAACTTTCCTCTATTCGTTCTTAGTTACGTACGTATCTCAATATTAAGTTTTCTTACACTAATTCCTTGCCTCCTAATCCAAGTTTGGTTATATCAGAATAATAATAACTTTAAGCAAACATCAGGTAAAACACAAATTCAAACGCCATTTAAAGATCATTCACAAAGATAGCATACCAAGCTAGCAAATCAACACGTCGTAAATCAAACACTGGGGTATGGGAGGGTGACCCCGACCCCGACCCCGAATCCCACATTGTACCTCTCCTTGTGAAAATGCCAAAAGAATGAGGTGAGTTGCAAGAATATATGAGAGACTTTATACAAATTGCAAAAATGTAAATGCACAAATAATGATCATTGTATTTGACATGTTTGTCCACAATCAAGTCTAATGTCTCTTTTTATCTTTATAAGGCAATGATTTGTTTGCAAAGAAAAGTCAAATATATGAAAGTCAACCATTATATGTGTGGAATGGATTGAGTGCAGAAGACTACAAGAGTTTACCTTTGCAAGCTTCAAGATATTTCAACAAAGCCAATACCAAGATTCTTGATGCAAAACTTCTGCGACAAACATTTTAATCATGAAGTTGAAGTTTTGGCATTTATATAAAGTAAGGAATCATAAATTATCATTCTCCTTAACACTCTGTCCAAAACTTGTTATTTTTGTATAGTATTCTTTTTATGTTTTTTTTTTTTTTTCAAAAACAAATTTCTAACAAATGTTGTTTATAGTTTTATAAGCATATATAATGACAAAAAAAAATAAATTATTATTTCTTATGCTCCATGCTATTCACAAGACTTAATATTCATTCTCATGAACCCTTGCGCTTTAGCTCATGTGGTATATGTGGTAACGGGTTCAAGTTTCATAATGAACAAAAATTGTATATATTATTCAAATAAATAAAAAACAACAGAAAAACAAGATGGAATGGGCAAAAATAATGTCTTTCAGTTTAAAAGATTATCTCTATCACATTATGAAAACCATCTAATTAATACGAGTAATAGAAACAATGAACCATAAGTCTAGAAATAATGCAAACAAACATATATTGAGAACAAGATAATTAACCTGTAATTGTTGAAATAATCAAGAGGCTAATGGGACTTTTAACAATCTCCTCTCTCTCACTCTTTCTTAAAAGAACCCGCCATGCATGCATGGGAGGAGAGGGGGAGAGGGGAAACCAAAATGTGGGTCCGACCGCTTGTCGAACGTCGATTCAATACTCACAACAACCAAACCAGCCTATATATTGATTCAAAATGTTTGATTTCTTGTTGTGTTCTCAAACCAATTAATAATCCCAAGTTAATTTGAGGAAAAATGGATTTTATAAAATTAAAATGATGTCTTTGATTAATTAAAGGTCTTAATTATGTGTGTGTGTGTGTTATAGGATGTTTTAAATTCAAACCCCTGTTTTTTCCTTAAAAAACGATGGCAGGAAGAAGATGGACCTTCCATTTTATTTGCTTCCCATGCATGCTTCATTTTGTGGATATATGTTCATTATGAGTCCAAAAGACGTTGACATTTGTTGAAATGGGAAATTTATTTGTTAATCTATATTTAATTTGATGAAAATTAGAGGCATAATATATTAACTACACATACATGTATTATAACCATACGTGGGTTAACCATTAGTTTGTCTTAAAGTGGGCTACAGGGAAGTTTTACTCTTCAAAGTCTCAGGTTCGAGTCTTGGCAAGGTAGAGTTTTCTTCCCCGAAGGTTTAACTGAGTATCTACTCATCGAGGGGGCTTCCTAGCATGAACCCAATTAAAAAAACAGACAAGTTTAAAAATGTAATATAATTACACAAACTTGCACGTTGATTAGGAAAATAACACATGATTTATAAATACTAGAAGTTTACCCGCGCAATGCGGCGGGGAGATGGCGGCGGTGGCGAGTGGCGACTGGTGGTGGTGGTGGTGACGGTGGCGATGGGATGAGGTTATTATAGGTATTTTAGGGGATGAGGTATTGTAGTTATTTTTGACGATTTTTTTTATGAGATGATAATAACACGATGAATGAGACAATATAATTAATGAGATGAACATTTGAGATGAATGGCATGGCAATATGTTCCTAAGGCCTCTCCTTATCGTGTTTGCATAGGTTTGACATTCTGCTCGGCGTGTACGCCGCGATAAGTAATTTACCCATTATATTCATATCAAATACATAAAATTGTAAAAACCATACGTATTTATCTACATCTATATAAAAAATTTATTCATATATATCTAAACAAAACCCATTAAAAACTCTCACTTTCTTTCATTCCGGCAAGATTCAGGCCAATCCGGCCGTTGGATCACTCCACTTTCTTGATATTGTGTTCGTTTTTAATTAAGGTTTCAATCCATGGAACCAACAAGACCTGTTTATGAAATCCAACCACCATAGAAAGCTGGCAATAACATTACTATGGCAATGCAGCCACACTCTAACGT
>JAOXNX010000011.1:2118250-2137546 GCA_028566075.1 Solidago caesia
TTGTATCCGTTTTCGGTATCTTGATTTACAACTTTGTACGTGTACTTATACACGTACGGGCAAACATTATATGTAATTACTATTATGTTATGTTTGTACGTAATCAATGTCTAATCCCGTATTCCGCCTAGACGGGGTGTGACATTGTGTGAGCTAAATAATCTCACGGCTAGCTTGAATAATATTGTGTTAAGTGATGTGTGGGATGTTTGGATATTCCCAACCACGAGTTTAAATGAGTTCTCTGTTAAAGGTATTCGGAAAATGATTGATAATGGCACACTTCCTATCAATCTCAACGATACTAGATAGGTTAAATTTGCCCCTCGTAAGGTTAATATCCATGCTTGGCGAGTCCTTTTGGATAGACTCCGACCAAGAGTAATTTGGCAAATAAAGGTGTCAATATTTCCTCTTTGCTATGCCCGCTTTGTACTCATTCTGTGGAATGTTGTGATCACATATTTGGCTTATGTGATATTGCTACTAGAGTTTGGTCGTTAGTTTCTAAATGACTGCAAATCCCTACGATCTCTTGTGGTGGCCCTTCTGATATTTTATCTTCTATTGATAAGATGCGGATTTTGGTGGATAAGAAGCATATTATTGAAACAATAGGTTTTTGTAGTTGGTGGTGTATTTGGAAGCTTCACAATAAGGTGTTCAGTTCCAATATCCAACACAAGGAGTACCTCTTTGATCTTATCGCCACTCATTCATTCATTCATTTGGTATTCTAATAGGTGTAAAAAGAATCGGATTCCGTGGTCGGGATGGTTAAATAACCCACTTCTCTTTTTCTAGTGTTTCGTGTTCCCCGTGGCTTATTTGGGATTGCATTAAAAACATTGCGGAGTGAAAATCGGTGGCTCGGCCTCCGTCTGGTGAGAGTTTTTCTCGTGTCTTGGGAAACTATAATTGGCACGATTTTTTGATTCTTTTTGCAATCCTCACAGTTCAAGCCACAAGTTGTATCTAGGATCGTGTATGGCTTGGTTTCTAGATATCGTTTTTTTGTTGTAATTGTATTTGTAACTATAATGTACTTCTTGGGCGTCTAGTGCTTTGCTAGTGACCCTTTTTATTTTAATATATTGGCGTTTAATAAATAAATACATCCAATCGATCTAACTATGTGAAGAGTTTATTTTTTATTTTTGGAATAACATTGTACTATTAATAATATGAAATAATTACAAGCAAAGTTCGGTTGAGATGAATTCAACCTCGCCAGGAAGAAAACAAAATTACAAGGCTAATAATCGTATCAAACAAAATTTCACTGAGGTGAATCCCAGGCTCAAAGATCTCCTCGTTACGAAACTTCCAAATCAACCACCAAACAATGAATACAATCGCCTCAATATACACATACTTAGTAGCCGACCCAGCCTGTGAATCTATAGAACTAAGGACATCACTTGGACAACTGAGGCATGTGAAGTTCATGTCAAGCCATTTTGTTACAGCTAGCCATACCTTTTGAGCAATAGAACAAGATGTCATGTCGTGGTTAACATTCTCCGCATAATCACTACATAGTGGACACAAAATTGAAGGAATATCAATTCCTTTTTTTTTAACAGCTATATATTATAAAACTAGATATCTAGCAGAATACTAGATATCCAAAAAAACCATACAACGTATATGTACAATATTTACATATCTAGGAATACGAAACAACTTAAACCGAAAACCTAGATCTTCTTGGGACTTGAACTGCGTGGAGGCAAAAAGGATAAAAAAAACTCGTGCCGTGACACGAGAAAAACCCTCACTAACAGAGGCCGAGCCACCGGTTTTCACTCTGTCAATGTTTTTGATGCCTCCCATATAAGCCCCAAGGAAAACGAACCATAAAAACGAAAAATCCCCAAGAACAATGACGAATTAAATATGCAGGAGAGGATTAAGAAACCAAGCATCCCGCGAAATACTAATCTTCTTGCATCTGCTCGTAGACCAAATATACGATTGAGAAACAATTGAATCGAAAATGAAGCCGCTTCTTTTAGTGCCAGCCGCAAAAACCGTCTCATTTTGGTAGCACCAAATGTTCCAAAGCATGCAAAAGACAATAGCTTCCAAAATCCAGATCTTAGTAGACTTAAACCGCATGTTATCCAAGCCTTCAAACAGATCGATCAGGGTACCATGGTCCAGAAACGAAAAGTCAAGCCATTTTCCAATTAAATCCCAAAGCTTAGTAGCAACCTTACATTCCAAAAATAAATGATGAGAAGTTTCCGTTGCATCATTACACAACGGACAAATAATCGAAGGAACATCAATGCCTTTGTTGGCCAAGTTCACACGAGTTGGAAGACGATCATTCAACACTCTCCATACGAATATGTTCACTTTCTTGGGGACGAGTTTACTCCATCTAGTTAAATTAGTATACACCGGTAACGAATTGTCATCGTTACGGAGACGAACCTCTTTGACAATAAAGTCGGAACCGCTAGTGAGGTTCCAAACCCATCGGCCTTCACTCTCGCCCAAAACAATCTCACGAAGAGCCGAATCAAGTTCCACAAATTCACTACTTTCAACCCCTCCCCTCAAAGGTCTTCGCCACCCCGGGGAAAACTCAATGCCGTTCCATCTAGTCGCAACCGTGCAAGCTTTATCAAGCTCCAGTGAGAAGAGTCTAGGAAAACGATTACAAAATGCCACATTCCTGACCCATGAATCATACCAGAATAGGGCCCGACAACCATTACCAACTTAATAGAATGTGAATTAAGGGGAATGCTACTGTTCTCGTTCAACTGAATAGCCAATTTTGAAATTTGGTACCACAAACCATATTTAGCACCATCACCATTTGTCCAACTCCAAAAATTATTCGGTTTATATAAGTTATGTAGCACTTTAACCCACAACGCATCAGGTGAGTTAACATATCTCCACCGCCATTTGAGAAGTAATCCTTTATTTAAAGCATCAAGCGATCCAATTCCAAGGCCACCACAATATCTACTAGCCAAGACTCGATCCCATTTAATCCAATGGAGTTTTCTAGTATCCTCATTACCACCCCAAAAAAAATTAGAGCGAATAGATTCAAGTTTCTTTTTTACCACATTAGGCATACGAAATAAGGACATGTAATATGTCCCCAACAAACCAAGAACCGAAGAAACAAGAGTTGCCCGACCACCAATGGACAGCATATTAGCCTTCCATTTAGAAAGACGTTTGGAACACTTATCAACAATAGGTTTCCAAGAATCACTTTTTGTCATATTGGACCCAACAGGAATCCCCAGATAAGTGAAAGGAAAAGAATCTTTAGAGCAACGAGCAATTCTAGCAAAATGATCAATATCGGTCCCACGAACCCCAAGCCCATATAATTTAGATTTTTGTAAATTAATCTTAAGGCCCGACATCAAATAAAAACAAGAAAATGCAAACATCACGTTTTGCAAATTATCTTCCGCCCATTCCCCCATAAATAGCACATCATCGGCATAAATTAAATGGGAAATAGAAAAATCACCAACCTGGATACCATGAATAAGCCCATTTTCTTTCAAGTCCTCGAGAGCAACGTGTAACCCTTCCATAGCTACCAAAAACATGAACGGAGCCATAGGATCACCTTGTCTAATACCACGCTCAAAACAAAACTCATTAGTGGGGCTTCCATTGACCAAAACTGAGGACCGAGTTGAGAATAAACATCCAAAAATCCGATTAATCCACCGGCGACCAAAACCCATAAAATTCAAAATCGAAAGCAAATAATTCCAATCGAGGGAGTCATAAGCTTTAGCAATATCCAACTTAAGAAATAATGCCTTTTTCTTCTTTTTTTTTTGAAAAATTCCACAATCTCATTAAGAATCAGGGGGCCCATCAAGAATGTTCCTGCCTTTCAGAAAAGCCGACTGCGAGGAACTAATAACCGAATCCAACACAATAGACAACCTGTTCGCCAACAGTTTAGCAATAATCTTGTACTGAACGCCAATGAGGCTAATCGGTCTAAATTCATCAACTGTTATGGGATTAGCAACCTTAGGAATAAGTGTAATAAACGAAGAATTACTGTGACAACCGTCACCGGAGCGCCTTGTCCGGCCGTGTTCTAGTTCGCCGTCGTCATATTTATTTTAGACAAATGACATTTATAATGTTATAAATAAAATATGTTTATTTTATGAACGATAAAGTTTAGGATTTGGTGTTGATGGTTCGAGTACGAAAGGATAACTAGTCGTCTAGAGAAATGCCAATAAAAATTGAAAACACTTAAAATGAAATAAAATTTTTATTTATCAATTATAGACATATTTATAACCGTTGGAAAGGTAATTGAAAATCATAATTAAATATGTCATTAGAATAATTTGTCGAGTTTCGGGTTTTTCATTTACGCTCGAGTCAAACCAAGTCAAAGGAAGGTCAAAGAGTGGTCAATGCTTAAAAATGGAGACAAAACCCTACTTCCTCCCTTCCCTTTTATTCATTCACGTCACTCACTCTCTCTCACTACCCTTACCAGCCGCCCCTCCTTTCTCTCTCTAGACTAAATCTTTCTTCATCTTCTTCATCAAATTTGGTAAGTGATTCAAGGGGGTTTTCACCTTGAAACCGATTATATTCGTATCTATATATATATATACATATATTATGCTCAAAAATCGGATTAACTCATGTTTATACTCGAAAAATCCTTACAACCGAATCATATATATATACAAGTGTAAATCGGGCTAGATCTAGTTGGATCTTGGATAAAAACCGAGTTTCTTCATCTTTTCCTTCTCCCTTCTTACTGATCTTGCTCGATCTGTTCTCACGAAGATGTTCTTCGTGTTTATTTTATACTAAGATATTGCATACGAATTTGTTGTTGCGAAGATGTTCTTCGCAAATTTATTTCATACGAAGATGTCCTATACGAATTTATTTGATGCGAAGATGTTCTTCGTGTAATTATCTTCGTACGAATTTAATTGCATACGAATTTAATCATCGAGTCATGTCCTGTTCTTGTTCTTCTTTCTGTTCTTCTTTTACTTTACTGATTATGATTTGGTTCGATCTGTTCTTGCTAAATATCAGTTTTGGTGTAGTGTGTGTACTGGTGGTGCGTGGACAGATTGGGTTTTGGGCCTCGTTATTGGGCTGGTTTGGTATACGGTCCAACGGGTCATGCCCGTTTGTTTTGTAAACTCTCGTGATTCGTGTCCATATCTCGAGTCCTAGTCATTATATATATATAACAAATCATGAAGCCTTATCTACAGTAACTATATAAAATTACTTCTTTGCCCCTATGTATCTTCTCCGTCTTTCCTCTCTCGAATTTTCTGGGTCTCTCTTCTTTACCGCCTTGCTTCCATCTTGCTTCCAGATTTTTGCTCTTCTTTCTCAATTCAAATTTTTAATGCTTCGTTTTTGACTTACTTTATTCTCTGACGGTAGTGGCGTTATGGGAGTTCTGGCGGCGAGGGTAAAGTGGTTTTATTGGACGCTAGGTCGTCGGTGAAGAGTGATTGAATGGTCACATCAGGGGACGATCTAAAACCCCTGTGGTTTGATGACCGGTGATGGTGGTGGATATGGTTCAACTGGGCAGCAAACTGATTTTATATGGGTATGTATTCTTTTTTATAATTAAGACACATTTAGGCATGTAATTTTTAGTTTGAGGGTGAACTGCACAGTTTACCAACAATCAACTCATTCACGCACTACAGCCACGAAAAGAGCTGTACTTGTGTTTTTGTGATGGTTTCCTTGGTGATAATGGCCAATTTTCCCTTCTCATTTTAACTTCTCAAGTCACCCCTAATTCCTTTAACCCTTTCTTCTCACCATGGGCGTATTGTTTCCAGCTTCCTAATTGGTTCCAACTTACAATCAACTTCCAATCGAAGTGAACTCCGAGCTTTCTTCTCTCTGTTCTTCCAAGTTCCAATCAGGTTATCTTGAATTTCTTTTTGTAACTATCAATTATTTATATTTTAGAGTTTATTGACAAGAGTATGTGTTTAGATTTATTGGTATTGAGCTGTTGTCCAGTTGTTAACTCTTAAAATTGGCTGTTTCGAGTTTACAAAATAAGTGTGTTATTAATAAAAGTGGTTTATGCACTTACGGTGTTTGATAAAATGCCTAAGTGAAAAAGATTATGTTAATAATTCAAGTTAAAACCTTCCTTTGATTTCAAAACATGTATTCTGAAGCTAATTTCATTCATATATTGTATATAGTATCTTACGTAATGTTCAGTTTCTAACAGATAATATGATTGTTCATATTTTGAAGACATGTATTATGATCTTGGATGTTCAACAGAAAAAATTGTGGTAAGTTCAATTTGTTTGCAGCTACGTAGCCATCCTTATCTACATTATCTTGGTAAGCAATTGGACATGCACGAATGAATTTACGACATAACTACTTAGTTCATTATTCTTTCTGTATTTTAGATAACCAATGCGATTATAGGAAATTCAATTCAAAGTATGTCATGTATTACACATTTATAAATATATCACAAAGTAGGAAAAATTGTGTTCTAATAGTTGAAATCTTAGTATATGGCTAACTCAAATTATCTTTTATCTATCTTACGTTTATCAAAAAAAAAAAAAATACACACTCACATACATACAGATACATACATAATCGACATGTATCGATTCTTCTCTGCCGATCCACACGCATAAGTTTAGGCTGATCATCAAATTTAAAGAGGTAAGGCTGATCATCAAATTTAAAGAGGTAAATCACTTCTTCTTTCTTTATTTTGTTAACAAAAAAAAAAAAAAAAAAAAAGGAAAAAAAATAATCAAAAAAATACCTGGAAAAATTACTATCATCATCCCTCATCATTAAACAAAAGACATGGCTATGCTATTTCCTTTGTTTGATTCAATCTTCCATCCCATCTTGTAAGCATCATCCATCATCATTAAAAAAAAAAGAAAAAAATAGAATAATAACATCAGCGTTAATTAGAGCAATCAATATTAGGTAAGAGTGAAACATAATCAAAATCTTCAATAAAAATAAATAGTGAATACCAGAAAAATAAAGAAGAGGAGAAGATGAAGTCTCAGAAGGATGCTGGTTTTTTTTTTCCTTTAAAGAAGATGATGGGAGATTAGGGAAAAGAGTAGAAAGATGTAGAAGTATAAAAAGGGCAAATAGATATAGCTATATAGGTCCCTGTGTTTTTTTTTATTTATGGAAGGGTGTAGAAGATTTAGGGGATTGTTGACACGTTGCATCTATGGAAGGGTGTAGAAGATTTAGGGGATTGTTGACACGTTGCATCTACACCAGCCATCCAAGGAAAAAAATAAAAACTGGGTTTTATTTTTTGTTCCCAAGAAAACAAAACAATAATGAAAATAAAAAGAATATGGTAGGTGGGGGGTTTTGAACCCACAACCTCCCTCATAAAAACCTACCACCAAACCACTCCACCATTACCTAAGTTGTGTTTAAAATTAGTAGATTTTGTATTTATAGTAAAAATGCAGAAAAAAACAAAAAAACACTATTCACTCCGTTGGAAATTAATATATATATATAATATATAATGATATCAGGATACCCATGATGCTTAAGCTAGTTCTATTGCATAGTGATATAACACGTGCTTTCATCATCCTCCCTTTCCTAATTCCCTTTTATTCTTTCGAATTAATTAAAATTTTAAATTATATAAAAAAGAAAAAAACAAAAATCATTCATCCGATTTCCGGCAAAACAACTTCTAATTTTCCGATCTCCGTCCAGTGTCAGGTATTCAATACTTCGGCAATTGAGATTAATAATTAATTTATTTATTTAATTTCAAAATAGATCCATTGCAGATTAATTATTTGAAATTGGTGTGATCAAATTGTGTGCCAAGTATTTGAAGAAGAAGAAGAAGATGAGTGAGGTATTTGAAGGTTACGAACGTCAATACTGTGAGCTTTCAGCCGGATTGTCCAAAAAGTCTACATCTGCGACTCTTCTCGATGGAGGTATAGATTCATGTTTTCATTCTCTCTCAATTATATATATATTATATATATATATATATATGTGTGTGTGTGTGTGTGTGTGTGTGTGTGTTTTTCTTATTATTGTTATAATGTGGTTAGGCTATCATAAAGCATGTTTAGGATAATTTATATATAGATACATGAGATAATAATATATATAGTTATACTTGTATGGATTGATAGAATAAAAATTATTATTGTTCCATCAATTTTCCTGTTGATTGAGATTATTAAGTAGTCGGGAATTCAGGCTCGTTTGAAGATAAATTTGTGTATCTTCTTACGAGGTTGAAGATACTGCATTCGAAGGAAACTTTTTTATTTAGTAAATGAGAACGGCACCTCTCGCCGATTGTTGTAACTTACAATCTTTGTGTTGGTCAAGAAATTCCTTCGGCCAAAACTAATCTGTACAACCTCTGGACTCTGTGTTGAGAATACAAAAAGATCCATACAATATGCACCATCATACAAGAATGACTTGTACTGTGCTTGCTACATTTCTTCATGGAGAATTGAGAAATTGGGTTTTATTTGAACTTCCATATCTTCCCTACTTTAACATTGTTCCTATAACCCTAATTGGCCTCAACTTTCGGCTAAGCAAGTTTAATTGGACTTCACCATATAAAGTTTGAGCTACTTGAACTTAGGGGGTTCCCTTTTTATGTACTTACGAGTTCCTTTTCTACCACATATCATAGACTGTACACATTTTCTTTTCTTTGAGTGAAAGTCCGATATTGGAAACTTTCTTTTACTTTATAAGTTTAAAAGTCTGATATTGGAAACTATAAATCCCGGTTTAAACCGGAAAATGGCTTAGCCAAACTCTTTTTGTGTGGCTTTGCCAGTTTGATTGATGTGATTGTATTGGCTGGTTTGGCTTGGGATGTTGTCAAACCGTGTAGCCATCTCTCTACCCTTGGATAGGGGTATGACTGTCTACATCATACCTCCCCCATACCCCGCACACCAGCATGATTGGATATTGTTGATGCTATTGTATTATCAAACTGTATGTTGGCCAAGTATTTTTTTTTCAACCTAGCTGGATAGGGCCATGTAAAGCATTAAAGCTCTATTTATAGCTCCATCGTTGGTGAAGTTCTTTGAGACTGTTGAACATCTTGCTATATCATTGAAGTTTCTAATAATAATTATATTGTATTCTTACCCTTACAAGAGCAGATACTTTTAAAACGTAGCAAACATAAGTAATGAACAGATGCATGCCAGCATAAATAGACCAAAATTTCCGACCATACTGGGATTTTTGGACATGGTTTTTCTTAAGAGAAGAGCCCATTGTGCTGTTTTTGTTCTTTTCATTTGATCATTATCTTTCTGTGGTTTTTGAGGATGGAGATACACTTCTGTTCATTTTTAAAGCAAAAGAAGCATAATTTTTGTAAACAAAAGCTTGATATATCTTGTGAATGGTCTATTGTGTTGTTTCCCTTGTTTTTTATAATTATGTGCCTTCTAAGGATGAAGATGCGCCTTTATTCACTTGCAGAGCAGAAGAAACAGAAACTGTCTGAAATAAAAGTTGGACTTGATGAAGCCGAATCTCTGGTACTGTATTGGCCTATTACTGCTAAATAATTTCTGATAGACGTGTCACATTGATGCAATCTTGGCTTGTTACTCCAGATAAGGAAAATGGACCTTGAGGCGAGAAGTTTGCAGCCAAATGTGAAGGCTGTACTCCTTGCCAAGCTAAGGGAATACAAATCTGATCTGAATAATTTGAAAAGTGAAGTTAAACGAATTACATCAACCAATTTAAACCAGGCTGCACGGGATGAGTTGTTGGAATCAGGAATGGCAGATGCTGCATCGGTAAGGTTATTAATCTTGTTTGTCACTTATAGGACTCCTCCAGTGACCCCAGCCTAACCCAAAATATTCCAAAACTAATATGGAGTGTTTGTTAAATTTAAGTGAAGAGAGGGGTACTATTATTAATTTCAGGAAGTTACTGTTAATATTGAAGAACATCTCTTTAAAAAGTAAAGCTTCCAAAAATGTTAAAGAGGTTCCAACTTTATAACAAGTAGTTGGGTAATCTTTAGGAGGGCAAAGTTTTAGAGTTATTAAAAACTAATCAAAAATTGCTTGACTAGATTTTTATACATTGCTGGTGTCGCAGGTTTCAGCAGATCAAAAAGGAAGGCTACTTATGTCGACAGAAAGATTAAATAAAACCAGTGATAGAGTCAGGGACAGTAGAAGGACGATGCTGGAAACTGAAGAGCTCGCGGTTTCAATTCTTCAAGATCTTAACCAACAACGACAGTCTCTCTTGCATGCCCATGGAACAGTATGTCATTTAACGGCTTTCACATTATCTCATTTAGATTCAATATTCTCTCATACCATGCGACAGGGTTATATATTTTGCTATCTGCCCTAGCTAGATGTGGTAAATTGGCCGGGTTCGGTTGGCTGGAAGCACTTTTTTTGTCGAAAATTGTTTTAAATAAATAATCAGAGTCCACTATGATTAGAAAACAACAATAATACCCAATCCCACTGGTGTGCGGAGTAAAGGGGAAATATGATGTAGACAGTCAGCGAGGTAGGGAGACTGCTTGGTCCACTATGATTACTAATCAATAACAGTATAGATTTTTGAATAATATTACACTTTGGCGACTTTTAACCCCATTGCTTTTTTAGCTAATATTTCCTTTTTGTACCCGTTGGAGATATACCCGGATCGTGTTGGTTATAAAGTAAACGGGTTGAAATGGCCACCTCTAGGCCCCTACCTCACGGAATGGGAATACATGTGTGGCTTTTTGTGAGCTTTGAATTACACAACAGTTGCTATATCAGATATTGAATATGCTTATAAGCTCTCTTCGAATAGTGAAACCTTTCTTTCTCTTTTCTAATACAATTTAGGGACCATAAGTACTTTAGTATGATACGAGTGACATTTATGCAGGGTGACCTGTTTGACTCATTTCCTCTCCAACCAATCTACACAGTTGGCAATAATGTTTATATCATTATATTATATAACCAAAGTTGACATATTTTCGTATAAATGGCTTGAGTTTGCCCCCTCAAGAGAATACCCTGTCTTACTTCTTTTTTAGGTGGTGTATATCCTCAACGCTGAAGTTATGTATTTGTCTTTCTGCAGCTTCATGGAGTTGATGAGAACATAGGCAAGAGCAAAAAGATCTTGACCAACATGTCAAGAAGGATGAGCAGGAATAAGTGGATCATCGGTTCCATAGTTGCTGTACTTGTGCTTGCCATCATTTTGATTCTTTACTTCAAGTTGAAGAATTAGCTTTTCAAGTACGACTGTTCTGTTTATCAACGTCCTTGTTGGTTTTATTGTTGCTGCGAGTGTGCTATTCATTGTGGATTTGTGATATTGGATTTAAAACAAGAAAAGCAAAAAAGATGGAAGTTTGTCCCTGCATCTCTTATGCATTTTACATTGTTGTGAGAGTGGGAGTGGATCATAATCTAAGAACATTGTATTTCGGATCAATTTTTTCATAATGGAAGAAGTTATTGCTGTTGATTTACTCCCGAGTTCCAGGTGACATGTTTCTTGCCCTTGCTAACGCAAGTTGACGCAAGTGCTTGTTGATTGAACTTGCGTCTTCATTTCATTTGTTTTTGTATTTATGAACAAAATGTCTTTCGAGTAATAGACAATGGTCAAATGATATTTTTTATTATTCTGTTATGCAAAGTACAGGCAAAATAAGAGGAACAGAACATTTTTACAGGTTGTTTACACACAAGTATCTCTGCACAGAAAAATGGTGTAGAATCCCGACCAGTCTGCAATCATGATAGCTCAAACTAGTTTCATCGCCCGTTCTGTCTTGAATTTGCTATAATCAGCAAGCAAATTACCATTCACTTTGTCCTTCATGTTCTCTACCAATCGCTTCAACACCTATCATCATCAAAACATTCATTATACTGATCATAATCTGCAAGCTATTTTAGAAACCATAAAAGGATGAAATCATATACTGAAGGAATTCTAACCGTCTCTGCAACATCTCTGCGAACATCCTCGGGTATCAAAGAAAGCACGGGAGGTAAATCAAACGTTATACTCATAGTGAGTTGACCTTTAAGCCGACTCTTGTTTCCTTGTCTATAAGGATACAACGCCCCTTTAACTCCAAGAGAGAACTCAGACGGCTTGACAATGTCTTCTAACCCAAGAAGCTCCCATCGTACCTGCACAACTATAACGCACGAATAAAGAAAAAGCTAGCTAGGGAACCGACTATATATATGGGAAAGGCCTAGAAAACTGACAATGTCAAGATCAAGAACTTTGGTGATTTGGGGTGGAACGCCGGTGGGGTAATCATAGCCATCTGATTTACATCTTAACCGCATATCGATCACTGGATTACAGGTCAAGAAAAAGAACTGTATAGGCAACATATGTACTCTCCATTCTTCCTGTCGTTAAAACGCATATATATATCGTAATGAAATAATGTAAATTTTGAAACAAAATCTATATATATATTATAGATAGATAGATAGATATGCATACATGATTAAGTTGTTGGCTTCGACGTTTATCAGGAAAAATGGCTTTAAATACTCTTGGTTTATCCTCTAAATACTCATCAAACGAAGCCTGTACGTGTAATTAAACAAACATACGATTATTTTTATATAAATATATATTGTTAAAATAACATTCGAGTAAGAAAACTTTAAAATAAAAACGACAAAAACACTTAAAATTGATGCTTATGCATATTAGGAAGGAAGGACGTACGTGGGGTGATTCATAGAGATAAATATCAGTAGCAATTCTGGAAGAATAAGTACTACTTGAAGAGGAAGCATTTGAAACCTTGCAAATAATTCTTCCTTGATTTCTTTTAAATGAGTTTATCAATGCATTCCGTTTTAATTCTGGGCTGATTTTATGGTGGAAGTAGTTGCATGATAATGATGATGATGATGATGGTTTTAGTACCGGCAGTAGTGCCATGTATTTATTTATTTATTTATTTATTGTAAATGTAATTGATTGTATTGTATAAATGAAATTGAATGAATGAATGGATGGATGATTGGGTGACGGACGGAGTGGCTACCGGGAAATCAGGTGGAGGTGGTGACAATTAACCACTGACCCACCCATCCATCCACCCAACCATTAACATTATCTTCCAAGTGAATTTCGTGGTGGCGGCTTATTAGTGGATCATGAGGACCAACTCTGACCCACGTAATCTTTCTTTTAACAACAATAATAATGAAAATGATAACTATTGCATCAGCAACAATTTATTACATTTTTTTTTTTTGAATGCCAGTTTTAGGCTCAGTAACACTAATTTCATAAGAAAACCAATGTCTTTATTTTTGTAAACATTTTATTCATCTAAGATTTGAACCCAAAATCTCAATAACCCCAAAATACCAATCAATCAATTAATGGTTGATAATAACTTATTACATGCTTAAAAATTAATATCTTGTATATTAAAACCACCCCTTAAATTTCATAACAGCAAAGTATAAATTTTAATGCACCGAATTAGTTTTTACTGACAGCGCCTAAAAGTTGTCATTAATAAACCTCTAATAATAATAAGGAAAATGCTAACAACAGCATGTATAAAAAATTTTATACCTTCCATATGAAAAACCTACCCCTGAATTTTATATTAAAAAAAATACAACTATTTAAGCATGATTAACAAAAGCCTAATAATAATAAGGTTTTTCTAACTTATGTAATGTGCAACAAAAGGATTTTTTATATATATTAATATATATATATATACTTCGAATACATCAAATGCATAGAAGTTTGATTAAAACAAATTGTACCAAACGGGTAACTTTGGTTTTCAAAAGTTTAACTTAAAACATTTAGTTTGGCTTAATAAATCAGATCAATTATATGGTTTAAAAGTTAAAATCGTTTTTTATTTTTTTTGGATTGGTTTGATGATATGTATTGAGTGTTATTTTTACAAGTCTATTTTATAAATGATATATTAATAATTTATATAAACGTAACCAATACTCGATACAAGAATCACATCCCTACTCAACAGCACCAAAACACTTGAAATACATCACATCACATCACCACAAAAGAAATCTAGATCTACAAAAAGAAGACGCGAGAAAAAAAAAAAAACGACGACGCTGAAACGCTCGAGAACACACCACACCACAAAAAGCCATAAATTTACACACAACTCGCCGAAAAAAACACAACACATAGCCTTCTATAAACATATTCAACAAAGAATCGTCTTGACGTTTACAAAAGATGCAACAAAATCCACACAGTTTATCTCATCTCAAGAACATACACTATAGAGTATATAAAGTTTGAAGTCCCAGTCCTTTTACAACAAGTATAAGGCTAATCACCAAAAATAAACAAGACTAATACCCCACATGTCATTCGCCAGTTTAACAGCTATACCAGTTTGACAAAACTCATCTTTACTCTCTAAAGTAATGATTCTTATAAAAACTGGAACGAATTCTTACGTGTTAAGCAATACGTGTAAAGGTTCCAACATAACACATAAGTAATCCACCCTCAGGATGTTTTTTGAGTAGCTGATTTTCAGACAAATATTTGTCAAACTGCTTAACCATCTTAGTTATTCATCAACTGATGAATGACTAAACTTCCTTTTGACTTTTGGTAAGTGTGTATGCTAAGCAGAAAAGGGTATCCGAAGAGCCATTCTTTGTGCTAACCAAGGTCTATCAGGGTTTGGGTCAATGAAAGTATGCATTAGGAATTGGTTGGCTTCTTCATCAACTAGTTCTCTCGCCCATGTTACACGTTTATCCTGGCAACTTCCTGGACCAAAACATCTGTGCATTGTTTGTCGAATATGAAACACTCTAGTTAATCAGCAATATCTTATAATACCGATAGCTGGGAAATAAAAACATTATATGCATAGATACCTGTACTCGTAAAAGCAAGCAGATCTCTCATTCTCGGCTTTTCCCCAGTTATTCCAACCATGATGCTTGATACATGCATCCATGTATGTGTATGCAAAAACCACCCTTCCAAAAGGTCCCCATGGCCGCCCAAGATATGTGTATTGTGTCCCTCCATTACCTGTTATGACACACCTGCATCAACACAGATGCCAGTTATTTGCCATGGTCTATCATATCATAGCCCAAATGCATACGTACTAATGCTAAGTTCGTAATTGAACACAATCTGAATAAACTTAAGACATGATGAAAGATAGTTGACTGCAAACCTTAAGAATACATAACCAGTTGTCTCTTGAGAAGATTTTCGACTTTGGGCTGTGATGTAACCACCTGATTTACAATGTATGTGACAATGTTCCAGCAAAGCAGTGCTATTTCCAAAAATGAAATCCACACTACCCTCAATATAACAATCTTTCAAATATTGCTTCCCATAATGCAAATAAAGGGTATCCTGCAAAAAAAGAAAAAAGATTAAAACTTTTTATAATCCTTTGCTACTGATAATGCTAATGTAAACAGAGTGCCCTGACTAATGTTAAGCTCAAGAATAAGTGATCCACATCTTAATAACAACTTACCAAATTGATTACCAGGAAATAAAGTTCTTACCTGCCACCCAAGAAATCTGCAATTGTAGAAAGCACATCGATCAGCTGTTACTCTCATAGCCACAGCCTGCCCAGAACCCTGAATAAAAGAGTTGGTAAGAACAAACAAGCAGAAGTTTGACATCGCAGTTTCAGTTACGTTAAAAGAAATGAAGGAAAAAAACCTCAGGGGCAGAGTTCTCAAATGTGATATTTTCAGCAATGAAGTCCTCCCCTTCAACAATGGTAGTACCACATCCAAACGTTCCAGTTCCAATAAGTCGTGCTGGCTGTGCATAGATAGCTTACATGAGCATATTAAACTGGCACAAGTTGGAAGCTCTATGATTCTATTTGTAGAAACATCTGCTTCGTACAACTAGTTGCAATGTATAACAAGAACAATCACATCAATGAAAAATTATTTTAACATGTAATCTATCTTCTGCCTATTTGAAGAATTACTATTATTTCTCGATTTTTCAAAAAAGAGAACATGATTGATTCTATGCTCAATTCGTTTATCAACTCACAGCAGTTGAAACTGAAAGTAATTTGTATTCAAATATGCGTTTATTTTCAGTGATTTTAGCTTATTGCATATTTAAACGCAATATGCACTTTTGAGTCTTTGGATAAAATGCCAAGAAGTGCTTAGGATGCATTTAGTGGCAGAAAATTTTCTTTACTTTTTCAGGAAACCAAAGTTTTTTATTTTTAGAGAACAACTATTGAAAATTCAGAAAAAACCAACAAAAAATGTTCATCTGTTATTGTTTACCAATTTTGAAAACATAAAAAATCTTGTAAAACAGTAAAAAACTACAAAACTCCGTTTGCAAAAACACAGTTATGAACCCGAATAGTGGCTCTGCTCATTTCTGTGAATTTTTTTCCTATCATTAGAGTATTTTTTGAAAAATTTTGCCCTTTTCTTTCCTACTAACTTTGAGAGTGCATATTTCAACTGCGGATGACTTAGAAAGTTTGAAGTATTTACCTATTATGTCAGTTTTACCTAATATCACAGAAAGAAACATTTATTTTCAACATTGAGGAAAAATGTTGTACATGGTGGTTGATCATTAATTTCAGGGGGGCAGTTATAATTTTAATATACGAACACTTTTGGCGTTTTAACGCAAAATCCTAAATTTATACGCCTTTCTTCATTTGTGCCAAAAATTGATTGAACTAAACCGCAAAACAAGACCCTAACATAACACCCATCACTAATCAACACATACTTTATCAATAAATATACAAATAAACATACTAAGGGGGTGTTTGGGTTAGCTTATTTTCCGGCTTATTTGCATTTGGCTTATCTTTGATACGTCTCGTTTTTGTAGCTTATTTTTGAACCTATGAGCATACCCTGACTTGTAATTGCAAAATAAGCTTAAAAAATAAGCAAGGATTAAAATGAAAAGAAATAACAATTAATAAGGGGACCTGATGATGATCGATTTTGGTGGCGGTATTGTTCCAAGTGACAACGGTAAGTTCAGGGGCCAACCCAGCAATGGTGATAAGGTTTTTAGTCTTGGGTATATACAGAGGCTGTTTGTATATCCCTGGTGACAAACGAATCACAGTACGACACGTGTTGGAGAAGGTTACAGTGTCTACTGCTTCTTGTAATGTCCGGTAGTTGCCGGTTCCGTCTTGTGCCACCGTTATTACTCTCGCCATTTGATTGGTCTGACACTGACTGAATGAATGAATAATAATTGTATAGATATAGATATAGATAGCGTGAAAGATGATTGATTGATTGTTAAATAAAAGAAGAAATAAAGTTGTGGAATTTATCTATCAGTGGAGGAAGGAAGGAAGGAAGGATTGTTTGATTGATTGATGGGTAGGCGCATCTTTTCTTTGCTGAAAGTCAGTAGATTTTCCTTTTGTGGTTTCATTGTTTTAACGGTGGTAAAACAGGCCGAGGTGATAAACATTCTTTTCTTTGTACCATAGTCGCGTATTATTTGCTTGTATAGTGTATAACTTGTACATCATAGTATATATTTACAAAAGAATAAATATCAATTTCATAATATAATATGCAAACTTTACATATCACATGTTTTTTAATAATATTAAGGGAAAATCAAATATACAGTCCAACTACATATTTGATAGATGTAGTCCCTTTCACAAATAAATTTGTCACATGATGAATAAATAAACAGCCCCCTGAATGTGAGGACAGCACGAGGCAGTTAACAGCAGCTAACATATCCCCTAATACTAAAATCATGTACAATTTTTTTTTTTTGGAAAGACGGAAGGACTGTCAACTTCTCTGAATATTGATAAAGCCCATCTTAGTTCGAATCCAAGGCAATGTTTTAAACAGGTTGCTTTCATATGTCTTGGATGTTATAACATTGCAGGAGTCTTCTTCATAACAAGAATCGAACACATGACCCCGGGAAGAAACCCCTTAGGGGAAAACTCCCTGACTAATGGATGAAGACCCCATTGGCAATTAAATTTCAAAATTTCGATGAGACCATCAAGTTAGAAGTGGCGACAACCGATTCAGAATAGGATTATGATCGATGACGGTGATGTAATACATCGTTTTAGTTGATGGTGACATTTTAAGTAAACTAGGGGGATCAACCGCGCATTGCGCGATTATCTGTTTTCCTTTTTGAGTGCAATGCCACAAGTCCATAACCACATCGTAGATATGTTCGATCTAAAGGTTGCCAAAAATTACTATAAAAAGGGGATAAAAAAAATTAAAACAACACATAAAAAAAGAAGGTAATTCCAGGGTTGAACTCACAATCGGTTAGTTACAAATCAATACCAAAACCACACAATCATAAATATATTTGCTCAAAAGTTTGCTATATCAAATATATATGTTCATTTTGTGCAATAACACGGAAAACAAAAGACAAACAAAAGTTTTAAAAAAATAAAAACCGCAATATGTCAAGTTCTAAGGAAACTATGTGTCAAAATCTAAAGCTTTAAAAAAGACCATAAACTTTTTCAACGGAACATGTAATTTTCATATGGTCCTAAATAAATAAAACAAATGATAAAAAGAAGAAAAAAAAAAAGCTACCGCGTGTCAGTTAAAATACAAAAATTAATAATTTAATGTGAAAATGAAAGGAGTTAGTTTGTTGTCTAAAATTTAAAATGAAATCTTAATGAAAAATGCAAGGATCAATATATACTTGTTTTGGTGAAAAAATAAAATAAAAAATAATAAAAAGAAATACAAATTTAAAATTAAAAAAAAAATGCTTAAATGAAATATAAAAGTTATTGGCCCATTATAATTCAAAAGATCTAGGCCCAATAAAAGAAATTTATGTAGGCCCAAAAGTAAAATTTTTTGTTCCATCGGCTATTACGAGTACTTTATTTTTTTTAAGGTGTGGATTACTCGTGAATATCGGGAGGTTTAGCATACGTTGTCTTAACTGGGTCCGCGCTAGAGAGCCCTCTCGCCCCCAATTTAAATCCCTCGATGAGAAACCCTATCACCCAGAGATCTGGAGGGGAAACTCATTCAGGCCCACCATAGGTGAAATTAAATACCTGTGGCCACCCCAAATATGCTTAGGGTAAGACTCGAACCCTGACCTCTTGTGAGGAAACTAGTAGTAACTATATAAATGCTTTTCTTCTGTTTACTACCGTAT
>JAOXNX010000011.1:2197672-2214167 GCA_028566075.1 Solidago caesia
CTCTGGTTATTGTTATTTATTGTTTGAAAAGATTTACAAAAGAAGGTTTTAATTTATATCTAAGATTTTGAAAAGTTGTATTCACCCCCCTCTACAACAAATCTGTGTTCATTATACTTTGGTATATTTACATTCTCGGACCTAACAAACATTCGTATCAAAGATATCCGACTTTTGGTCAAAATGACTTTCCAACAGGCGGTGAGTGACGAGAAATTTCTAAAGAGAGTCGTTTAATTCTAGTAAATTTTGGGCAGATAACTTGCAAATCGCTTGAAATTTGTTCCATGGCAGTTTATTTAGTCGTACTGTGGCAGTTAAGGATGTTAACGATCCTAGTCGAGTTTAGTATAAGGAATTTTAGGCTCGGCTCATTTAATATTTAACTGGCTCGAGCTCGAATATTTAGTTATTGGTTGAGCTCAAACTCAATAGCCGTTTATGTTTTTTGCATTTTTATTTAACTATATTTCAAGGTCTCGAACTCGATATACTCGTCTAATTACTCGACCTCGAGCTCGAATAACGTCATTTATGATCATGAATAAACTAATCTTATAGTTTAAAAACTCATAAAACTCACTTTAATTAAGCTTATTGGGCTCGTG
Source organism: Solidago caesia (assembly GCA_028566075.1). Classification (NCBI taxonomy): domain Eukaryota; kingdom Viridiplantae; phylum Streptophyta; class Magnoliopsida; order Asterales; family Asteraceae; genus Solidago; species Solidago caesia. The sequence continues at coordinate 2,198,281 of JAOXNX010000011.1, forward strand.
TGACTTGTGAAGCTCGAATAGCTCGCTCGAGTTGAATTGTGGCACCAACGTTTGGGCCATGTAGGGTTTGAAAAATTAAGCCTGATAGTAATTAAAGAGCTAGCTATTGGGCTGCCTGAGGCTAATGCTGTAACACCATGCTTTACTAAAAATGTGAATTTCCAACTTTAAATAATAACTTTGTTAAATGATAAATAGAAGCGTCTTTAAAAATCCCATTTGATTCCTAATTGAATCTTTAATTCTCAAAATAGTGTTACCAACATAGTATCATCACAATAATAAAAGGATATCTACAAGTCAACAATAACAAATGCCAAACGGTACAATAAATATGTCTACATAAATGAAGTAAGCACCGCTAAAGCCAACATCCTCTAGCTTCATAATTAGCTACCCGCCTCATGAAGAAGTTACTTTGTTCTCCAATCAACACCTAACCTGAGGGCACAACATATTTTTTCACAAAACAAGTGTCATCTTTTAAAGCTGAGTAAGATAATAGGTTAGTATGTCAAAAGGATTGCCATTTAAAATATCTCATAAGACATCATCTCACACATACATATAGGCACAACATACATATCCACATAATCAACCACATAAGGATTATCAAATCCTATAATGTGCCTAGCAATCCTTGATAATCCACTTTGAACTACTTAATCCACTTTAACCACTTTGATCCACTTTAGGTTATGCCAATGACTTACTACTTTAAAGGTTTTGTGTGTAGGCGGTCCTAAGACCCTACAGGGAACCTCACACCCGACTTGATGGGTAAACATTTCGGTGGTCCATTGTTGTCGTTACGAATAGGCATAACCATATCCACGAGTATTCCGTTGCTCACTAATGGTCAACCACGCCAACCGGAAATACTCTACCAATTTAGGTTGTGTTACACAGAAGCATGTACATTGCACCCGGAAATACTCTACCACTTTAGCTTAACTCTTTTCCACTTTGGTACTCGAGACTTTACATACTTATTAGTGTCCACATAAATCCACTTTATCACATTAGGGCCCTTAACGTGCACGTGACATAGCAACATAAATCATGTCTAGTACTATATATACAAGTCCACAAATATCCAAAATATCACATTCACCAACTACATTAAGCCACAATATCACATTAGAGCTCAAAACCACTAAGCATGCACAAATGACACCTCAATTAACTTCCCACATACATCCCATTCCCAACATATGTATGAGACAGATTAAACATCATAAAATGGGGATTATTGATCAAAGTTAAGTTTTTTTGTGTCCCTCGTGTGTCAAAAGTAAGTTATCTTACCTCTCGGGGCTTCTTAAACAACAAACAATGTGTTACCGTGCTTGGTATGTGTTCCCGACAACATAGACCGAACATATGATCCAAATATAAGTAATAAACATCAAACAACTCTTATTATTCTGTGATTATGATTATACTGGCGGTGAAACACCATGGACTCACACAAACAACTTCTCAATAAAGTATAGACGAATTCAGCACTTCGCGTCTGTCAAAAACCACATTTTTGACGAACCATTACCCAACATATTAAAAAACTGTTATAACAAATTAAAGATAACTCTTTTATCTAACAATATCCGTTGGAATCACCTTAATATGATTTTTCATTACTTTTGGAAATCAGCGTTTTCAACCTATTTGGAAACAAAATCAAGGAAAACTTTCGATGGGAACACATCCACGGCTTTTCTACATAAATGACACACATTCTAATCTACTTAATTGCTACATAATAATTTACACAACACACATAATTATTAACACAATAATTATATACATTAAACATATAAAGCAACTTAACGGAAGACCAACATTGACTAACGATCAAAGTCAACAAATAGAATAAAAAGTTCGAGATGTTACACCCTATGGACTCAAGATTCGAATACATATAATTAAGAGAAATTTCATTTTTTGTCCTTGTGTTATCATCCAATTCGCAGGCGCAGTCTAAAATCACTTATTGTTGCAATCGTGGTCTGACTTTCAGCTTTTGTTGCAATCTGAATCCAAAAACTAACATTTGTTAATTTTGTCCCGTTAGTGAGGTCATGTGATACACATGTGATGGGTATATGTGTAATTTAATGACCCACCCACCCTTATATACCTTTTTAACCTCACAAATTCCCATCTAAACCCATTTTTTAATGCAAAACTAATGCTTATGTTATTTAAAGACAAAAAAATACGATTGACCATCATATCATAATCATAATGAAAGCTTAAGACATTGTAATTGGAATCAAGAATGGTGGTGACGACATGGTATCTTTGAAGCAATGCTGAGAAGGTTGACTACATAAAACTATATATATGGTGGGTTATATATTCATTTTTGCCTATATATATATAATGGTATTTTTTTTTAGTGCATTATTCCTTGTTTAGTTTGTATATATTGTGTAGGTTTGTTATATTAATATTTATATATTTATTATTCCTATTTTTTCAGGTAAAAGTCCACAAACCTACACAATTTCTACAAACTAAACAAGGAATAATGCACGAAAAAAATACCAATATATATATATATATATATATATATATATATATAACCCACCATATAGTTTTATGTGGTCAACGTACCTTCTCAGCATTGCTTCGAAGATACCATGTCGGCACCACCATTCTTGATTCTGATTACAATATCTTAAGCTTATATTATGATTATGATATGATGATCAATCGTATTTTTTTGTGTTTAGATAACTTAGGGATTAATTTTGCATTAAAAGATGGGAATCTGTGGGGTTAAAGGGGTATATAAGGGTGGGTGGGTCATTAAATTACACATATACCCATAACGTGTGTATCACATGACCTCACTAACGGGACAAAATTAACAAATGTTAGTTTTTGGACTCAAATTGCAGCCAAAAGCTGAAAGTCGGACCACGATTTCAACAATAAGTGATTTTGGACTGCGGTTGCGAATTGGATGATAACACATGGACCAAAAAATGAAATTTTCACTAATAATAATTAGGTTTACTGAAATTCACATAAATTCAACACTAGCTAATGTTCGAGATTTGTTCGCATATACGAGACTATTGAGGGATTCTACTTTGGATTCTAGTACGTGACAGAATTCAGTATTTCGCCTTCTTTTAAGAGATAAGTATTTCTTTTTCCTTTGTTTTACTTTTATTATATTGCATGCATGTATCGTCTTGTTTTGGAAATTAAATAGTTTAATTGCTTTGTTAACACGCTTCCATTTTATATAATTAATTAGATTATTATTACTTTGATAAATTAATTATATTAATTTATTTACTTGTTTATTAATTAAAATAATTAATGGTTTATAATTAAGTTGTTTTAATTACGTACTTTATAATTTGTTTCAACTTATGATATTTTATAATTACCAACTAATTACTTTTGAACTAAACAAGTGTTTTGATTAACGAAAACCCAACATCTTCCATGACGAGCTCGAAGACGAAAGGATGACGAGAGAGCTGGCACACGCCTTAACCCAAAACTACAAAAGTGACTTCATATGAGATAATAGATCCACAAAATGAACATAAACCCATATAAAAATATCAAATAATATACGAATGGGTTATTTGGGTCATCTAAATCTTTGTATGTTTAACCCTTATACCAAACCATACAAAACATTGGATTTGGGTTAACTGAATAACCCATTAAAACACGAATAAGTTGACCCATACCCATCCGGGTCGGGTCGGGTCATTTGGGCATGGGTATTTTTGACACCCCTAATGCTAGTGTATATATATATATAATGTTTTTCTTGTGCTATTTTGTTCTAAATTTCTTTTAATGGAGTTTAATCTAGGATGGATTGTAGGCAGAATTGGTTTTGTAGGGTTTGTGAATTTGTAAGGAGGATTGGCAAAAGATAGGATTATAGAAGACAAAGAGGTTAAATGACTTTGTTACCCTCACATGTTTAGTACATGACTTGACTTAATGTACTTTTTTAACGATATCTAACGACAGGGATTGTGAGTGTGTTAAAGTGTAAACCATATGGAGGATCAGTGTAATTTTTAAAAGGTAGGGACTAACGGCGTAATTTCGTGCAAACCACAGGGACCATCCGGGTAACCACAGGAACTAGAGCCTTTGATTTATAGTTTCATCCACTTGAATACTTGATCCACTCATCCACTCCGAGTCTCCGACCACTCGATCGAAGATCTTTCATCCACAGCAGCGACGTATCATCCACCTCGAATCCTCGATCGAATATTGGTAATATATCCTTTAAATGGCTAGCAAACCTGCTTTATTTAATTATAACTTTATATATTTTCTGTTAATAATGATTGAATTACTAATTTTGTGTTATAACTTTATAGGATTTTGATGAGTTTCAAAGCGAAGAGTCTACGGGCAACAAAAAGTCAGAATTGCAATTGTATTTGGAAGAGCCAAGAATGGATAGGACATTGGAACTAGATGTGTTGGCTTTCTGGAAATCCAATGAGTTTAGATATCCCGTACTTGCAAGGATGGCTCGAGACTTTTTGACCATTCCAATATCTACTGTCGCATCGGAGTCTACATTTAGTGCAAGCGGAAGAGTGCTTGACCAACATCGAAGTTCACTAACTAAAGAAACTGTTGAGGCTCTTATTTGCACAAAAGATTGGTTGTTTGAAGGTTGCAATGATACTGATGTTGATGGGCTGACCGAAGATATAATGTCAATGTCACTTGATGTTACTGCTGAATCAGATGCTTCAAACTCAATCAACAATCCCGACTCAGTTAAAAAGGCTTGATCTGGTATTCTGGTACTTTTAGTCTGGTACTTTTTTTTTTTTGTCTTTTTTCTTTTGTTAAACTATTTGCAGTTTGTGTCATTTTTCTATGTTTCTGTTTGCATCATTCAAGCTAATTTAGGTCTCTTAAATAATGGCACATGGATTTTATTATTCATGTTCAGCAAGTTGTTCCAAAAACCATTTTCTAATATTTACTCTTTTGACTTTTCAGGTTTAAAATGGAAGAAGGAAGATGCTGTCAATTACGATTGATATATGATTTGTATTAATTAAGATGGATTATTATCGTTATGTATTAAGACTTTCATGAACTTTTGTATTTTTGATGGTTTTGTTAAAGTATTAGTTAAGAATTAAGACTTATATAGAATGTATGTTAACAGGTTCTTAACAGGTTCCTTAACAGGTACACCTGTTAATTTTCGTGTCGTGTTCGTGTCTAGGAAAAATGACACGAATACTTAACAGGTCGTGTTCGTGTTTAACCTTAACAGGTTCGTGTCTTAACAGGTTCGTGTCTTAACAGGTTTCGTGTGACCTGTTATGCCAGCCCTAGGTGGAATGTGATGTGTTGGTTTGTAAATTTATTTTATTTTATTTACAGAATTGGTGTCTTGAAAGGACCTGGTATCGAGGATCTGGTCCCACCTTATAACATGGTCAGAAACGTCTTGGACATGAATACCCATTTTGGTGGTTTTAATTCTGCCTTACTGGAAGAGCTCGGAAATCTGTATGGGTCATGAATGTGATTCCCACCAGTGGGCCCAACCATCTTCCACTTATTCTAGACGGAGGATTTCTTGGCGTGCTCCATGATTGGTATATTTTATTGCTTCCATCTCTCAAATTCAAGAATTTAGAAAATTACTTATGCCTTTAAGCTCATCTTCTCATTGTTAAAAGTGACAGATTCAACCCATATACTTGGAAATGGGTTTATTTGGTTATAATTTACCTCCAATGGGTAGTAATTAAGTACGATGTCAAAGTGCTTAAAAATGGTACTGCATTTTGTTGGATATACATGTTCTTTATTGATTTCATTACTCAAAATTATGAACAACACCAAAGTCATTGTAATTGAGAGGTGTTCAATTTTGCAATGACACTGACATACATATTCCAAGGCATTAGCACCATAACAAATTTATTAGAAGGCGGTCATCCTAATTTTTGTGCAGTGACAGTTGTAAAACTTGAGCATAGCTTAGATAATGAGGCAGCTATTTTCCATGCAAATAGAGTTAGGGTTAGATGTGGCAGCATGTGTAGGGCTGGCCGTTGGATAACATATCTAAACGCGTAAGTTTTTTTACGGGATGGGTGTGTCGACCCAAAGCACTTTTTGTCCTATATTTTAAAGTTTCTGTAAATAGTTAGCATGTCAAATGTGATCAAAAAGGCTCTATTATTTCAATAATGACCTAATATTTTGCATAAAGTTATTTGAGAGCCTTTATGCCTTATAGATACACTTTGGGCATCTTCTGACTTATTCGACCCATTTGGCATGACTCTTATTCAGCTTCTTTTATTCTTCTTCTTCCTTTTTTATTACATATTTGACCCTTTAAATATAGGGGAAATCCAATATGCAGTCAGCTGCACTAAATTTTTGCTGCAGTAATAAGCAAATATGGGCCTTTATATGTACATATATAGCTTGAAGGGATGAAAGGTAAGTTCTTTTTTATATATAAAAGTAAGGCAACAACAGGGAGCATTTTTGTAGTCAACTGCACATATGTTAACCCCTTAAATATAACCTTATCGTATGTACATATGTTGAACTTCCCACTGCTGGTTACAAAAAAATTGCATGGATTAAAATATTTGGTGTTTAGAAGGTGTACTAATTTCAGAAGTCCAATTTCCTTGGTAAAAATGTTTGTGGAGTTTTCACAGCTCTGAGTTGCCGTTTGCGAACAAAATTAGAAGTTTCATATATTTTCTTTATTCTTTTAGGTAACATTCCAAAACATCCAAGAAGTAATGTTTGGGATCCTTACAAACGCCTTGGTATAACTACTGATGCATACGAGGAGGTAGTCTGGAGTTCTCGCAACTTTCTTTTAGATCAATATGACGCTCATTAGAAAAGTGCAGAGTCAATAGAAGCTCCTTTGAAAAGATTCTCTTGAGAAGCCTCCAGAACAAAAAGAAAACAAAATTCTTCTTAAAAAACAAGGCTAAAGAAGAAAGTAGGGGAGTCTCCACCTTGGATTCAGGACTCAATTTTGTAGAGCTTCCTGAGACTATCATTATACTTAGAAGATTGTTTCTATTTCGCTTATGGCTTTCTGGAGTGTAATTAACTCTATCGAGGGTGGTCCTGCCTTCTAGGTTTATTTCTCTTCGTTGATGTTTGTTTATTTTTTGTAAGTATATTTGGGGTGTTTGGACATGTGTTTTGAAAGTGATTATGTGATATGCAGTAAATTACAATTATAACCAGCCTTAATATGATGTATCAAAAGCAGATGCTGTTTTTCGAAACATTTTTAATTGATTTAATCCGTTCCTGCAAATATATATGCACAACATTGTTCTATTTGCCAAATATCCTTATCACCGTTCAGTAAAGAGTTTAACGAAAACGCATTGTTATGGACACAACATAATGTTATCACAAATTCGTATTAATTTTGATGAATTTTTTACTTCAAAGCTTTTAGTAGATGAAATGTTTCAAAAGTTGTAGGAGGAAGTTTACTGTGAATGCAAACTTGGATGTTGTTTGTATCTTGATTATGTGTGTAGTATCTTTAACTTGATTCGCTCTTTTTATTAATACAGGTGGCCCTGTCTCTGTTTGCTTGCATATACTTCCTTAATGACATGTCAAAGATACTAGCAAGGGCCTGTCTTATTGGTTAAGTTTATAAAGAAAGATATCTATTTATTAGTTCTAGGGTTAACAACCTAAACAACAATGGAACCGAAGCTCGCATTCACAATAACCTCTATATTTAGTTTCTTCTTACAATCCTCATTGCTAAGCTATGTTCAAGTTCAATTGTACATCCACGCTACTGAAAGATACCGCCATATTTAACCGTCGCCTTATCCAGAGGTACCGCCGCAACGCGCGGGTACCATACTAGTATTACAAAAAGTGTATGGTACATAGACATTAAGTGCGGTAGATAAAATTAATGACATGGACATTATGTGTGATAGATAAAATTAAAGCTAGAATTTAATATTTGGGATGGTTGATCCTTTGATACTTTAATATTTGGTCAAACCATATATGAAATCTACTTGCATTGAGATTAGTTTATGGTGCCCATGTGTTAACACGAGTCCTAATTTAGTATAATATAAATCCAAATATAAATAAGAAGGAGATGATGGCACTAGGTAGGAGATGATAGAAAAAAGTAGATGAGGTGGTGACAAGGGGGGGGGGGGGGCGCCAGTGGTGGTGCAATGGGGAAAGGTGGTGGCAACGGTCATGGTCGGCTTTGGCATGGGCCAAAGCGGGCGACCGACCGGGGTCCAATTTTTTAAGGGGCTCAAATTTTTAAACTTCTATATATAAATATATAATCAAGTAAGCCCGTTAAACATATGAGAAACCCATTAATCATTTAAACATTAAATCATATACCTTAACCCATAAAAAAAAACACACATACACATCTTTTGTCAATATATATATATATATATATATATTATCGTTGTTTCTTGGAACATGAAAAATAGTACTTCCCCATTGTTTCTTTATTGAGAGCAAACAACAATATAAGAAAAGTTGAATCAATGATGGAGCCAATTACTTAAAAGTTACATAGGATTGAAAAATTTATTATTAGTATTGTATTTTAATTATTATTTAGGTTTATATCAGAAAAACTCCTGTTTTTGTTAAACTTTATATCTCTGAATAACTTTTACTATATCTATTGATATAATATTTATCATTGTTTTTAAAATGGTTTACATAATCTAATTCGTTGTGCCTATTCTAAGAGCTTTTTTTTTTCCCGGCTTGTCCTAGGCCTATAAATCCTCAGAGACGGCCCTAGCAATGGTAGTGATATTTAGGGGTGGTGGTGGTGTTGATGGCCGGTTTGGTGGTGGGGCTTCAGTGGTGATGTCGGTGGCCGGTTGTGGTAGTCCAATGGTGGGTAAGGGGCTGTTGTCGGGCAATAAAAAACCAAGGGGTAAAAGACCAGAAAGGACGAGAGAGAGATTGCTTGTAAATAAATATGGGAGTTTTTAAAAGTTAACGAGTTCGCTTTAAAAATGAGCAAAAGTAAAGTAAAATGTAGGTAAATGCTGCTCATTTATATATACTGTGATGTGAAGCTAGTGTTGATGAAACTCAAGTAGGGGTTTTCATGGATTGAATAGCAATGATTTAATTATCAATGAGTAATCTTCCTACAAAATTATCCTAGCTAATCAAAGGATGAGATAATAAACATAAAGAATTAGTAGATTTTACTTGTTTTTTTGACATTAGGAAAGATTTTGTAAGAAAAAAAAAAAATATACCATTTCTCTTATCAAAATTATAATATCTAACTGAATGGTTGAATACTTGATTGAAATCCATGTCACTAACTTGAACCGTAACCCTCTAGCTAGCTAGCTTGTTGCCATTGCCAATGTAATTCAAATGCAACTTTAAGCTTAGTCTGGTGTACTTTCGGTATTTGACTATGTGTTTATCTCTTGTAGATGTGTGGGTAACACCTTCGAACTAATGTTGTTGTAAACTGGTATTGGCATGTCGTAATATATTGGTGTTTGCATTTTCTAAAATTTATTGATAAATAGAGTATATATTTAATACCAACATTATGTATTAAAATACAAAGAAAATTGTTTAGTACAGTATAGATAGAAAGAATATCATGTAGCTAAATTTAGTCTTCTTGACCAGTGTCAAAATGCCATTTACCAAAATGTGCAGTTTAACTTGATGTTTTACTCCAGGACACGGTATTGGACCTCAAAAAGAAGAATTGAAAATGACTTGCAGGCATATCACATAAACTTTTTTATTTTTAGTTTTGGTTTTTTTTTTTTTTTTTTTTTTCTACAGAATAAATATATATATTTGATATGACAAACTTTTGAACAAACATATTTAAAATGAAGTGATTGTCGTATTGCCCTTAAATAAATATATATTTGATAAGGCATCTATGATGTAATGGTTTTGGTGTAGCCTTTTAATTAAGCGTTTGTCGGTTAATTAAACATATCTAAGATAGTGTGATTATAGCATTGTCCTTCAAAAAGAAAACAGATATTCGTGGTAACACTTGGTATCCAACTTATTTCCATAATGAGCATTTGATATTATTGGCATCCATGAAGAGATGACAGTGAGGATGACAGTAACACATCACTTGAATATATTGAATTTACCAACCATTTACTTGAATGAGACACCATTCGCTGAAACCATATCTTTTGCTTTATGAGATATCCAATGATGGCTTATAACACTTGCCAGTTGCCACATCCACCACTTTCACTTTTTTTTTTGGTCAAACCATTGGTACCAACATGGTTGATTGCTATTGCTACTCATAAATTCACGATACCTTTTATCCATCCACAACAATCACTGTTTTATACAGTTATATTTTATGCATTAACATACATGTACTTGTTGTAGATGGATAAAAGATGTTGTAGATTTATCACTACCCATTACTATTAGATCCCCCCAAATGAGATCCTATATTGCATGTTTCAATTATGCAATGTTTCAATGTCTCTCTGTCATCTTAACAAAAAGGACATAGAGACAGTTTCGAACCATTGTCGATGCTATGTCGATGATGGAGCGATATAAGGACCATAAATCCTCGCTCAGTTCATTGTTGTAGCCACTAAATGGAACTGCTCATCTTTCTTGAAATGAATTTTGCACCATCTTGTTTCATAAGAAGTACCATTTGAACCAAGAATATTTTCATCAACCATCTAAAGTCCAACACCGTTTGTTTGTTTGAAGCGCATTGGGTAAAAGATCACCAATCGAACCCATTGATTCACCAAAATCACCTATAGTTCTCCCTCTTAACTTTTTTAACACGCGATCCGCTTGTCCCCAAAAATAATGCATCGCTAACATCCCCTCGCCTCTTTCCCAGATGACAATGAAAGTGCCTATTTTTATTTATTACATTTGCCATACTATCGATTAATGGAAGATACACAAATAATAATGATTGGGTGAACCTTAAATCATCTCATACACTATAATTAACTTTTTTGATTACGTGAACTTTATTAAGCTGGTTGAATCACAAGAATTCAATACATAACAAGGGTTGGGGTTGATAGTTCATGACACGAAACGTTGACCGGTATGGATCAAGGGATTTAATGTTAGTAGAAGTTAGAGATATGTTAGGTCAAGTTTAGCAATTGATAAAGGCCTTGATACTTAAAATACAATTACACACAAAAGGGATTTAAGATAATGAAAACACCATTCTTCTCATTTTTAAATTGCTTCAAGTACCTTTTTAACAACACATTTCTCAATCTAGCTAATGGGTGATCGGAGCACTTCAGAAGGGTGTACTACAAGGACAAACGATTGATATCAAGTTTCAAGAACGATGGAAATGTAAAACGAGGAAAAAAAAAGAGCTCAGTGGTAACACAAATTGTAAAAACAAACAATCACGCAGGTGAAACATGACTATATCGCCTCCAAAGCTTGCAGGACATCAGCCTTCAGGTCCTCATAGTCTTCAACTCCAAAGCTGAAGCGAACCAGATTGTCCATTATCCCATACTTGGCCCTCTCTGATTGGCTAAGATCCCTGTTAAGAGAAATTCGAAATCCACCATTAGAATCCACATTCTCTTGAGCAACTGTTTCTTGAGGATCAATATGCACCAGAAACTTACCAGTAAGACATAATGGCGGGTTGATCCACGATACTTTCAACGCCACCAAAAGATGGTGCAATATATGGGATCTTTAGAGCATCAACAAACTTGATGGTGGTTTCTAAGTCTCCATCAACCTAAAATGAAAACGAAATATTAACTTCGGAAAGGAGCAGAGTTGCGAGACACTTAAATAGGAGTAGAGTTTACCTCAAAACTGACAACACCACCATAGCCAATCATCTGTTTCTTTGCGATATGATGTTCAGGATGACTTGGCAGACCTGGATAATAGACATGCTTCACCTGTAAATTCAGCAAGTCGTTCAGTATCACATAGAAAGTGTAAATCTGGCACTTATGATCCATTTACCAATAATCGGGTCAATTTGGGTAATGTTTCATCTCAAACGGGTCAAATTAAAAACTAAAAGTGATTACAATAAATGTGTCATACGGGTCGACAGTCGCCCAAAGTGATCTATTATTTCACCTAAACCATGATTGTAGGTAATAACTTTTTGTAATGACACTTCGTGCGTTATTGATGAAAGGGACAAAATGCAGGGCAACCCATCAACCCAATCCTACGAAATTACTAGTTTCGACCTGACCTGAACCCATTACCTCCAGTTTGTGCCCATAAAAACGTACTTTCTAAAATATTGCTCTTCAATTACAAGTACCTTAGGATGTGCCTCTAAAACTTCGGCCATCCTCTGCGCAGTAGAATTCTGCTGCTGTACACGTAGTTTCAGTGTTTTCATGCCTCGAATGAATAAATATGCGGCGTTCTGGCATCCAATAATATAAATAAGACACTCTATGTCAAGCAAAAAAACTATTGTAATAAAAATACATGATTATTGAAAATCCAGATGAAGATTGTAAGAAACTTACAGCATTAAGAGCACCACCTAAAACATGGTGCAAGTTACGAATTTGAGAAATAATTTCAGTAGAACCACTAACACAACCACCTAGTACCTGAAAAACAAAGCCAGAATGTTCAGATAGTTGAACCTTATAAATGTTATTTGATGCAAACAGAATAGATTAGCTAACAGTTAACTTACATCATTGTGACCACCAATATATTTTGTTGCAGAGTGTAAAACGATGTCAGCACCAAGCGCAAGAGCCTTCTGGTTGAGAGGTGTAGCAAATGTTCCATCAATGCAAACAACAGCTCCTCTAGCATGGCACAGCTTCGAAACTAGCTCAATGTCAACACATCTTAAAAATGGGTTGGTTGGTGACTCGGTGAAGAAAAGACTAACCTGTAGAATTTAATTGAACCCTTTATTAACTCCTTTATAACTATTTTTATGGAACAGCTCAAGTCAACATACATTAAATTGATAAAGTCGGAATCAAATTTGTACTACTTACTTTGTGGTTATCTAGTGCAGATTCAAGGCCATCCATATCTGCAGGGTCAATGACCGAAGCCTGCACATTAAATCAAAAGAAAAAATCAAAAAACAAGCAACTATCGACATTTATTTCAAAAATATTAAAACACGGTAAAAGAAGCGCACCGTAATTCCCATTTTGGGAAGAACTGTCTCAATAAAAATCCTAGTCTTCCTGTAACAATCGGTGGTCGTGATTATGTGCCCCCCAGCAGGAACCAGCGCCAACATCATGACAGTGCTAGCACACATTCCAGATGCTAGTATCAGGGTCGACTCGGCTCCCTCAAGTGCACTGTTTTGTTCATAAAACACACATGTCACCAGAGTTACACTCATACTTTATCATTAATACATTAAAAGTTACAGTATCATTGAACATGCAAACAAAAAACAAACCGAAAACATATAACAATACCTAATCTTCTCCTCCAAAACCACAGTAGTAGGATTTCCATAACGCCCGTACTCAAAACTGAATTGCCTTTTTTCCTGTTTCAAGATCAAAGTGAGTTACCACAAAAGTAGTTCAACCAACAAGATAAAACAGTGTCACTATACATCCTTCATAAAGAAGTTAAAAAAATTTATGCCTAACTTGTTATAGATCAGCATACAATTTAAAAGATTAAGACCTAATATATAAAAATTATTAATTAAAAAAAAAACTTTTCTTGTGCATCATAATAAAAACCTAACTTGCTATAGAAATAAGATTATAAAGCAAGTTAATTCAACATAATAGCAGTGCCACTACAAACAAAAATAAGAAAAAAACAACTTTAACCGGCTATAGATCAGCTAAACATATAATATAAAGATTGAAACTTGATGAAATAACAAAACTTAATTAAAAAAAACCTTTCTTGTGCATCATAATAAAAACCTAACTTGCTATAGAAATAAGATTATAAAGCAAGTTAATTCAACATAATAGCANNNNTATCATGATCCAACGGTCAAGATCTTATCTTATTTATTTTACTTTAATATTTGTTTTACAATAACCAACCTCTATATATATATATATATATATATATATTATAGATGATAAAGTAATGAACAAATTTGTATAAATTGATTAATTAATAGATCAAGAAACATACCAGCATGAATAGCAACACTTCCATCATCATTCAAAAAACAAGGCTTATTCAAATTTACAAAACCCTCATTCTTTACAACATTCCCATTATTGTTATTATTAATAATAACAGCGTCTTCGCCCGAAAAGATCGGGGCGGAGACGGAAGCGGCGGGGGCGGCATCAACAGCCGCCGCCGCCGAAGAAGAAAGGGGCTGGTTGTTTGACCATGAAGCAGCAACAATCTGAGCAACCCCAATATTGCTACAGTTTCTCCTAGCTTTATTGCTGAGCTGGCGAACAAAGTTAGGTGGGAAACGAAGAAGAATCAAAGATGAAGATTGTTGTTTACAGCCGGAAGTAGCAGGGCCGGAAAATCGAGAGCTTGAAGGACGGTTAGGGATGTTGGTACCGGAGGAGAAAGATGAATCGGTACGTCGCCGGGATTGAAAAGAAAGGGATGATGAAATGGTTGTTGAAATTGACATTTTTGGGGTGAATCGCCAACTTTATTGATTGATTGAATGAATGAAAATAAGAGAGAGAAAGATTTGAAATCGATTTTAGCAAGGGTGGGGGGTTGTTGGTTGTTTACTATTTTATAGGCGAAAAGGGGTCAGATTCTATTGATTTTATTGAAAAATGAAAAATTGAAAATGCAAGGAAAGGGGTATTTTTCGGTAAAACAAGGCGGTGAGGTTTGATAGGGGCGTTTTTGTCTTTTTGATAATAATTTGGCTAATGGTCCTCAAGTCGGGTTGATATGGTAAGGCAGTCAATGGGTTCGGATTCGGGTTAACAGGTCAAAATTTTTTAATATTTTAAATCAGAAATTTCAATCATGACTCACAACCTTTTAATTCGAACCCAATCCATCAACATGAAAAAAATCGGGTTGGCAGGTCGAATTTCGATTGACGGGTCAAATGGGCTGGTGGGTTGGCAGGTTGATTTCAGGTCAAACAAGTCACATGGGTTGTGAGTTGATGGATTGATGGGTTGATTTCAAGTCACATGGGTCATGGGTTGGCAGGTCAAATGGGTTGGTGAGTCGACCTATTAAAAAGTTTATATAAACTTAAAATAGTTTTCGGGTTGGAGGGTCGACCTGTTAACCCAAAGAGTCAACCCGAACCCAACCCCACAAAAATCTGGTTAGTGGGTTGACGGGTCGAGATTTCACAACCCTAACCTGGTTTTTTGGTCAATTTCAAATCGGAATTCGGATTAAATCGAGTATTGACAGCCCTAGCTTGGTTTTAGAAAATTCCTACCCAGTTCTTGACCAAATTAGGTTAAATTTGTGTCAATATGTGTCTTTTGTGTTTGAACTTCATAATTTTTACTTTGGGTAAAAATGTACTTATTTTTTTATTTTTTTATTTTTGGATGTCCGACTCGTTTTGCGAGCAGACTAATCCCAAGAGCTGACTCACTTTTTATGAACCCCGAGTCAGATCAGGTGAACCCTTGTAGCCACTAGGGTATTTTTTTTTTTTAAGGATCCAGTAATTAAACCTATGACCTACAACTTTTGAAGACATGTGTCCAACCACTAGACCACCACCCTAGTTATTAAAAAAAACAAGTACATTTTTACCCAAAGTAACAATTGACCAAGTTCAAACACAAAAGACACATATTGACTCAAATTTAACCCAATTTAGTCATTGGTCAAGAGGTTGGCTAGGACTTTTCTAACACCAAGCTACC
>JAOXNX010000011.1:2230533-2250790 GCA_028566075.1 Solidago caesia
ATTAATTAAGACTTTCATGAACTTTTGTATTGTTTATGATTTGGTTAAAGTATTAGTTAAGAATTAAGACTTATATATAAGGTATGTTAACAGGTTCTTAACAGGTGCATCTGTTAATTTTCATGTTGTGTTCGTGTTCAGAAAAAAATGACACGAATACTTAACAGGTCGTGTTCGTGTTTGACCTTAACAGGTTCGTGTCTTAACAGGTTTCGCGTGACCTATTATGCCAGCCCTAATTGAAAGTACTTGAGTGATCATTTGTCTACTAAGTAATCAATTAAGTATCCGTACGACAAAGATTGTCTACAAACAAAATAATACTAATAATAATAATAATAATTTATATAATTAATGAAGTTGTTGATAGATATAAGGTCATATTTATTCTTGTATGAAAGGGCCTATTTATTTTTTTAGTCATAAAATGCTGAGTGTATTAAGTGGCTGAATAAATAAATATTGTATGTATGTATTAAGTAATAAATAGGTAATTGACAGTTATTTTTGTTTATTAAATCAAAAAAGAAATATAAAATTTGACTTAATGTATTAAATTCTTAATTATTAAGTTTATTATGTAAAAAGTAAACAATGTCATAGTTGACTTAAAAATTGTAATAATAGTTATTAATTAAGGATATAATAGACCAAAAATATAAATAGAGAATTAATAGAGATAATTTTAAGAAAAATCAAAATGATAATGTAAACGATTAAAATGAAATGAGATGGAAGGGCTAACCATCCGAAACAAATTTAGATGGCTTGAGCCTTGAGGAGTTGAGGATAGAGATAAATAAACTGACAAGTATTAACCCCAATTCCCCAAATCCCCAATTCTCACTATGATCTGGATATTTTCTAAAGCCCAACTGTTGTAGTCCATGTGTAAGCCCGTAAATCCTTAATGGGTTCCTACTTCCTAGTAGGCTCCGCTCAATTTATCTTTATCTTTATACAAAATAAAACATTTCATATTTTTTAAGTTGAAATTCTTTTAACAACGAAAATATTACTATAATACCCTCATTATGTTCATGATTTTCATTTTTAAATTTGATTTATACCATAATTTAAATTTTTTTGAGAAATCATCTACTATCGCGCATTACACGGGTACTATTCTAGTTTCTTTATAAAGCATATGACATTGTCTTAAATTTTAAAATTTTAAATACATCAAAATTACTAGTTTACCCTCAAATATAATACTAATTAACTAAATAAATTATAACCTAATAAATGTTAAACCACAAAATAAAAATAGAAACTTCTTTTTGAAAACAATAAGTACAACATGTCACACCATATCACAAATTTTTCAATCAACTCAATAAATTTAATTTAAAATTTTGTTTAACAAAACATACACATTCAAAAGCATTTTGCGTACATATACAAATTGTAATAAAGAATATAAAATAAAGACAACCATATTCCACTATTTATAAACATAATATGCTAACGTCTAGTATCATTATCTTTGCTACCATAGATAGCATGAATACTCTTTTTGGTTTATATAAAACTTGGATGCTGATGAATACGGAGTACTACTTGTTATACTTGTAGTTGTGGTATAATCTTTAAATTAATTATTTCTTAAAAAAATTTATTTAGAGTAAAGTTGTTTGTAAATTAATAATACAGTATTTTATCTTCTTTTTTTTTTCAAAAAATTATGGAGTGATCCACAACTGTTAGTATGGTAAGAATCCAGCAGTAAGCATGTATGTAACAAGAAGTTAATTGTAAACAAATTAGTTTGCCTAATCTGCAAACTAATTTCTTGTAAAAATCGTGTTTGTTTCTTTATTATAAATAAATACTTACTTTCTGCATGTAGAACAATTTGGCAAAATACATTTATCTTAGAAGAAAAAAATTTTACTAGCAAATTAGCAATAACGCCTCATAGGAACCTTAAAGAGTACATTAAAATAGTTTTTACACTCGAATATCAAATGTTTTCGGTAACAGTAGCAGAGTGAAAAAAAAATTGAAAAAAAACCCACCTAATTTTAATAAATTTGCCATTGATTAAAAAGTGTGACTAACTTGTGTCTTACTTGTTTAAATTTATTTAATGTATTGAGATTCTATTTGAAAAATCAAATATAGATCTAACTAATTCTAAACTTTGTAAAAAAAATTTCTTTAAAATTTAAAAGATGTGTTTTATCTTTATAAGTTACACGAGTTAAAAGGTGAAACAAGTCATAGTAAAACAAGACAGAGCCACAATCACCATCATTCGTTGCAGACCATAAAACGTTTGGTCTCGCCGCATTGCGTGGGTACCTGTTAATGCACGAATCATAAGTATTGTTTTTTTGTGAGTGTGGAAAAAACACAAATAGTGATGCCTAACGACTTCTCAGTAGTGTACATTGACATAGTGAGCATGTCTGGCTGCAAATTGACACCCTTGGATTGGAATGCACACCAGTAATGAAATGAAATCTTTAATGAACTACACAAATCAACCAATAGAAGAAGATATGATGTCGTTTTATGGTGCACTTAACCAAACAAATGCAAAAAATCCCTTATATATATATATTTTTTGTTATAGTGAACAATTTCCGTATGGAACTCTTTATATGGCCTCTCACATGATCAAGCCATATCTTTCATTCTACTCAATAGTAATGCCTAACGACTTCCCAATACTTTTACAACGAAGATACCTTAGCCCGGCGAGTTTTCACGTGAGCTTCCAAGTCAGGACAAGACTCTCTAACCTTGTGTACTCGGAGAAGGCTATTCCACTGCAGCTATAGTTTCTATTAGGGCCATTAATGAATCGAGCTTTTATTAAGTAATTCAAGCTCGACTCGAGTTTGGCTCGTTCAAGTCGAACTTTTATCGAACTCAAATTTGAGTTCAAGTCCAAAAATTGAGCTCGAAATGTCTATTGAGTCAAGTTAGCTTATACAATTTCGGCTCCAGTTCTTATCGAGTTTTTCGAGCCTTGTATTGTATGTGTATGTATATATTTTATATGTATATGTACTTGGGCCAATGTGAAAATATGTTAAATATGTATATTTTTTTAAATTAACCATGTTTTGTCAGCACTTATTATAAAACTTTATAATGTTTGTTGTTATTAGATTTGTCTAAATTGGATTTTGATTTATTTATTTATTTATTTATTTTTTTGCTTTCTTTTTAATGAATTTGAAGTCATTTTTATATGTATTTAAAAATGGGAAAAGTGAAGGTGGTGGTGTTATACATTCAAGTTGGTTGAAATACCATCTCACATCCTATTTTTTTTAATATATTTTGCCCAAAAAATAAAAAACACATGTTAATTTATAAAAAATATTAAAAAATTAAAATGTAAGAGGGTTTTCACCTAACTTGGGTTTGTAACAGCACCATCCTCACTTCCCTCTTTAAAAATAGTTTCAAGTTTTTCGAGTCAAACTTGAACCTTTTAAGAACCTTGTTCGAGTCAAGATCGAGCTAGCATTATGAAACTCGTCGAGCTATCGAGCCCAGCTAAAACTTATCGAGTCTAGTTCAAGTCCTGTCGAGTTCGTGTTTGGTTCGGCTTGTTGACACCCCTAGCGTTATCTATGATTACTTACCACAATTTGAAAGATGGAAATTAAAAGCAATAGAATTTGTCTTTATAACTCAAAGTAGAAAGTGCTTCTCCCCTGAGGAGCACGATCGAATACTTATTTTAGAAGATTCTCGTCCGAGCACTAATCACTGTTAAGATCATTGAGACCCAAGTCGTCCACAATGTTAAGAAAAGCATTCTGGTTCTTTTTGTACTTTGCTTTTCTCTTTGAAATGGTAGCGAAATTGGGCCAAATGCTCTCAGATCTGAACCTAATATGCATCTTATCTTTCAGCTTGTTATCATCTTTTTATCTAAGCTTGAACACTTTTATATTGCTTGTTTTCAAATTTCAGGCCGTGTTCCTCTAAACGATGATAAAAGGTTGTTATGTTTACCAAATTGTTTTTAAGAATAAAATAATATTAACATCAAGGTAATAAATTATTATAGATGGATGCCCGCTTGATGCAGCGACGGTGTGGTGGTGGCGGCGACTGGTGATGATGGCGGCGGGTAGTGTAGGTTGTTGATGTAAAAGTAATTGATGTAAAAGATATAGTGTATTTATTTTAAGAGTTAAGAGATATATGTTGTAAATTAATTTTATTAAATATATTATTGATAAAGCACTATTAACTTGTTCAGGGTAAATATAGATAAAAGGACAAAAATATAGATAAATTAATGTTTTATATAGTACTAGAAGTGTACCAGCGCAATGCGCAGTGATGAACACTTTATCAAAAAATTAAAATAGTAGGGTATATAAAATTCGTAAACTTCATTCAATACATGTGTCAAAAGGGATGGTGGCGGCAACCGGCTTCACCAGCCACCGGTTTAGGATTGTCTAACATACGGGTATATAAAAATGTGTTTGTTATTATTTCTAGAATATTTAAAAATTAAAATTGTTATATAAATAGTATAAATGATATAAATATTAAATGATAAGGTAAATTGGTAATGCTAATTATAATAATACTTAATTCAAAATTGAAGACACAAGTCAAATACTTTATAACTTAGTATGGATTAGAGTTGGTAAATGTTACCATATCTCCCCTATATATTAAAGGAGGAGTTGGCAGTACATCAGCAAAGCTGATGTGTCGAGGAATGGACGTATCCACATAGGAAAAATGACGTAAGCGATGATAAAATTGCTATGTATTTTATGGTGTATATACTATGTGTATAATATACAGATAAAGACATACTCGGGCGCGGGACTTTGAACAAATGACCGGGGCTATTTGAAATTGAAATCATCTCACCATTCTCTCTATTACAAGATCATCTCTCTTCATCTCTCTCCATTCATTATCATTATCTCTACAAAATCAATATTCTCTCAATTCTCTCTTCATCTTCCTTTTTTACTTTTTTTTTAACAGATCAGGATTTAGTTTTCATTACCGAAGTTATTATTCCGATCTCCCTAAAAATAGAGTAAGATTTGATACATAAATCATCTCCCCAAATTTAAATATCATCACGGAAGACCGATCGAAAACAAATATTCATCTTCATCAAATTTAATTTGATACACAAATCAGTTTTTTCAGGTTTGATGCATCTTTTTTGGTGTGTGTTTAATATATATGTAATCTTCTTCAAGGTTTTTGGATTCGATCTATTTTTAGGATTTCCGACTTCAAATCGAAGATGATTATTACAATCAATCAAAGATATATAAACTTTTGATATAATGAAAAGGTTATCTTGGTTTTTATAAAGAAATTATGAAGGTACGACATTAAGATTATAGTTATATTATAGTCTTTATATCTTGCTTTTTGTGAAGGTAGAACTCGAAGGGGATTCTATTTCTTTTGTTTGGCTTGATTCTGAGCTCTGGGAGATGCTTCCGGATGGGACACGTTCTATTTTTAGGTAAGTATTCTTCTTTTCCCTCTTTTAATTTTCATATCTCAACTGTTATCTCAAAAAAAAAAAATCGATCAATCTATTTTCATTTTCTGTTGAAATCGTAGATGGAACAAAAGGGAGTGAATACAAAGATTGGGTATGTACTATGAAGATGGTGTTATATGTGAGTTTTTATGTATTTATTTTTTTTATTGCACACCATGTGTTTGTTAAAATTTCCATATGAAAAACAAACTTTTATTTTTATTAATTAGAACCATATTTTTCATGCATATTAATTGTTTGATAAAATACTTCAATGCTTCAATGAATATTGGCAGTGTAACTCCGGCGGCATTATCCCGGAAAATATCATCAAATTTGAAAGCTTTGTAATTCAGTATCCCTTTTGATATTGCTGTTAGTTTGAATCAATTAAGACAAGCTGATGTGTTATTGTATTTATAATTAATAAGGCTTATTGTATAAATTTTCTATTGACTCCCCGTGTGTCCAAAAGTACCCAAGTACTCATTTCGCTTCACCTTCGATCTAAACCTGTCCAACCTGCCATTTTGCCATCGCTAATTATATCGTAGAAGCCTATTGTCACAAGTATAAACGATTAAGATGACGTCCATCGCTAATGGTCATGATGCTCCTTGAATGTAATGCTCATTTATCTTTATAAGTTATAGCTGATCAAACTTTCATTGTTTCTTTGGCTACATGATGCTCTTTAGGAGGAAAGGGAAGTGTTACCTCCAGATATGGAAGTGACAGAATCTGCCACGGCCACAACTCATCATGGAACCGAGGTAATAGTTTAGTTTAAGACCGTTGAGCATCCCATCGAGCTACTTGACAATGATCAACCCATTCATTGCCCATTGCTCGAACCTTCAGTTCTCAAGGCAAGTTTCTGCTTTCATAAATATATTGCTCGATTCGTTCTTTGATATTCACTTTCATGATTTTAATACATTACATGTTTCATCCACCAAAAATTGGTTTAAAATGATAAAAGATGAGTGGAGGTTTCTTGAGAAAAACTTGCCCGGTATTTCTCACAAATTGACCCGTTCATTTACACATTAAAATAGTAACGAATAGTTTATGTGAAACAATGATAAATAAGCAAGAGTAGCTGAACCCAGATCATTTGAATTTTGAGTTTTTTTTTTTTAACTTCAAACGTTGAGTTACCGGTGGCAATGTGTTTTCAGCTGTTTTAATTGCTTTTTTTTTATAGCTACAGAGCTCATTATGAAGCATAAAGTGTCTTCATTCTTCATATCATTTGGCCATTCGGGCAGAAAGTGGTTGTGATTTGGCAACTTCTGGGTTCCTGTTTCTGGTTGTGTTCGGTTCTCATGTTCAGTACGCTTCCTTTGATTAGTATAATTAAAGGTACGTAAACTTAATTTACTTTATATTAAAAAAAATCTAAAAACTAATGAATCTTTGTTAAACATAAAGTCTATGTTGTTAATTCATGAAGTTGTGAAGTATGAATATATGAGTTAATCTTTTTTTTTTTCCAGCTAAACAAGGAAGGGAGGAGGAACGGATATGAAAGAAGTTAATTTTAGTTAATGATGCCAATGCTGTTCGTCCTCATATTGTTAATAAAGCTAAAACTATCTTATTGTTAATGATTTCACTTAATCGTTATCGTTAACCCTTAAGTGCAGTTTTGGTTCCACTTTTGACATTTTTTTGGTTTGCTTTTCAACACTAAATTTTAAGAAACATTTTTTGGTTATCATTAACCAAATTTAGATAAGTAGTGGAAGTCATATTTCCTATAGGTATTTGGGAGGTGAAACAAGAGACAACACGTGTGCTTATCCAGAGAATGTAAGATCCTGTTGCTTATGCTCTTGGATTTATTGATTGCGGTAATATCAATGCACGTTGTATGCTTACCATTTTATTATCGTTTATATATGACTCTTTAAACCGTGGTTACATTTAGCTAATGATTAAATTTTAAAGTCTAACGATTTTTTTTAGGAGTCTGAAGACTTTGAAAAGATGGATGAGGACAGCAAGATCATTGCAGGACTTCGAGAAAATAATGAAAGTTTAAGGGCTGATATAAGACACTTGGAGAAATCTCTTGATCAGGGAATTGCAGGACAAGAAAAGGTTTAGGTGACGAATATCAATGAACAATAGATTTTGATGAGAATATTAACCTTTTAAAGATTAACCTTCTTGGTACAATATTAACCTTTGCAAGATTTTGATGGAGCAATGATACAATACAGGGGTACAACACCCCTTCTTGCTCATGTTCACGATCAGTGATAAAACGACACTTGCATTACTCATGGCTTGGTCTTTTTATTCTATCTTTTATATATACCAAGTGTATCTATCATATATATTCTATCAGGTTAATTGTTAAACAAGTTGCTTTGCTATAAAACTGTTTTGATATTTTCCTTAGTAGTGAGTGATTTTATGATTTTATTATGCTCTTTTCTTCCTACTCTTAATTGGTAGTTATTAAGTTATAATCAAAAATTTTTTTAAGTGGTATCGATTTAGTTTTCTTTATATAGGATTGAAGTGTCTCTGAATTCCCATGAACAAGATTTGCAAGTATTAATTCAATAGCAAGTTTCTATATACCTGTGATTTTTATTCATCATAGCAAGATCAATACCAACAATAGGTTTAATCCGTTAAATGCTCATCTGTCATCATCTCTTATAATCTGATTCCATAAACAGGTTTTGATCCAAATGTTGCAAGTTCAATTCGACATATCATAAAGCAAAACACTATAATTGATGTCTAAAGAGTTTGCAACAATATCTTTCTGAAAGGAAATGTTGCAAGTTCAAAACACTATAATTAAACATATCATATAGACATTATAAATTTGGAATTTTTATTTAGATATTTTTAAATTCATTAAAAAAATTCTTGGAAAATATTTTCTAAAGAGTTTTATAAAAACTAAATAAAATATTGCAAATGTACTTTCATTTTTAATTTGATAATCGGACTTTTGAAGTTATCTGTTTCAATGCATTGTTCATTAAAAATCAGGACTGCAACGCTTTTATTTTAATTTCATTTCAATTGTAAATATATATATGTAGAAAACCATTGATTTTGATACTTGATCTTTAACCTTTTTGAAAGGAAAGTGATATTTTTCTTGCTCACTATCTACATGTTTAAAAAAAATTTATTCGATATTAATAGGTCCAACGCCTATTATATTTCAAGTTCTCAGGTCCAACAGATATTTTAAAAAAATTTGTTTGACATCAATATTCGACATTACAACATATAATTTTGAAAAACAAGTTCTAAAAATGTTTGTATTTGAAGGTGTTTGTACTATGTGCGAATAGGTCAAAGGGGTCTATGAATAACTTTATTATTCTGTGAATAGCTCGAAGGTTTCTATAAATAGTTCTATTATCGTGTATGTAGTATAGACTTTTGTTTTGTCAATGATGATGGTTTTTGTTTGTATTTAAAGGTGTTTATACTATGTGCTAATAGGTCAAAGGGGTCTATGAATAGCTATATTTTTCTGTGAATAGCTCGAAGGTTCATATGTATAGTTCTATTATTGTGTATGTAGTATAGTTCTATTATTGTGTATGAAGTTCTATTATAGTTCATATGAATAGTTCTATAATTGTATATGTAGTATACCCTTTTGTTTTGTCAATGATGCTTTTTTTTTTTTTTTTGCATTTGAAGGTGTTTATAATATGTGTGAATAGGTCGAAGAGGTCTATGAATAGCTCTATTATTCTTTGAATAGCTCGAAGGTTTCTATGAATAGTTCTATTATTCTGTGAATATTCTCTGAAATGGATAGCAATGTTTTTTTTAATTTACAAAACCATTTAAGTCCATTACTTCATCTTCATACATTTTGTAAAGGAAAAGATTTTCTTCATCCTCACTATCTACATTCTTATAAAAAAAAAATTAATTTGGGATCCCCGCCTATCATGGCTTTTTGTTTTTTTTTAATTTCCTAATTTTAAGCTAAAATGTCTCATTTGTTAAATAACTCTTCTTTTTGTTTTAGTTATTTACGTAACTTTCTGTTAGTATGTAAAATAACTTCTTTTTTTTTTCCCATTTACAAAATAATCAAAACCATACACAAATATTTTCCTTTTTATTTAAAAAAGGGAAAAATATTTAATTCAATTATTTTAGCCTCTCTCATTTTTTTTGCGGAAAAAATAATAAAAATTCCGCATCCTTACTTTGAATATTTAAAAAAAAAACTTAATTCCACAACCCCGCCTATCAGGCGGGATATCGCTCTAGTGTTATGTTATATGGGCAAACAATCCAAAAACTTCTCACCTGTCTTCAAACTATTCTTCCACATTTGTGTCCATACTCCATATCATTGATTAATTAACAGGTCTAACCAACTGGACAAATAATTCGGCGTGTATTTATTTCAAAAGTAAATAGAACATTCAGGTTGAAACATATAACTCGACAAGATAAAGTAACGTTTAAATGAAATAAACAATTTTATGTAGCAAAGTTGGTTTTACTCACTTTGTACAAGTATTTTAGGATGTTAGAATCATTAATGATGGTCAACAACAACAACAACAATACTCAATCCCTGCCGGAGCGGGGTATGGGGGAGGTAAGATGTAGACAATCTTGCCTCTACCAAAAGGTAAAAAGACTGCTTTCATAAAGACCTCCGGTCAAAGAGAGAAAGAATAGTAAAGTAAAAGAGGTAAGGAATCATACCTGACGGCCGAGTATCAGTTGGCAGGGGAGGCCCGGAGGGGGTGCAAACCCGATTCACGCACAGGGCACGTTTTCGAATGAGCACAAATTTTTAGAAATTTTTTAATATATATTATATATATAATGTAAAAGTGTTATATATATAAATATGGATGTCTAAAATATAAATATATAATAGTTCAGGTACTAAACATATATAACATTAGTTATCATTTATAATTAATTGTTATAACATTAGTTATCATTTATAAAAAAAAGAAAATTTGCTAGGAGTTAGGGGCATTTTTTTCTTGACTCGCACTGGGTACTCAAATCCTCAGGGCCGCCAGTGATCGATTGGTTAAACCACATGAGCATTGAAGTGCTTTATCATATAATGAGTTGATTGAAATCTATGATGTTTCTTGTTTAGAACTTTGAAAATCAAACTTGGTTGGTTACTCATTTGAGTTTCAATTATAAATTTAATTTTATTTAATTTTTCCAACTCCGGCAATTTACTTTTTTGGTTTTTTTCCCCTCTTTTACGTTTCTCCAAAATCTGTTATTGAATATCAAAGTAACATGATTATATATTTTAATTATTTGTGTTTGAATTTAAAGTTTGTTGTATAACCAAAAAATGTAACCCTTTGTGTTTATAATGTATTTATTTAAAAAAAAAAAAATAGAACCACAAGATTTGAACATGTGGTTTACATATGAAACTTTAGTTCTAACTAATTGTTTTTTTATCTTCAAACTTCCAAACAACCAAAATGATAGATTATAAATCACATTAGCATAAAGGTGATGCATTATATGATGAGTAGTGTATAATCGAACAGTTAAATCACATGAGCATAAAGATGCTTCATTATATATCGAGTCAGTTATAATCTATGATTTTTGTTGTTTGGATTTCTTAAAATCAAACTTGGTTAATTACTCATTTGAGCTTCAATGTAAAGATGGTCAAACTTCCAAACAATCAAAATGATAGATTATAAACCACATTAGTATATAAGTGCTTCATTATATGATGAGTAGTGTATAATCGAATGGTGCAACCATATGAGCATAGAACTGCTTCATCGTATACTGAGTTGATTGAAATATATGATTTTTGTTGTTTAGGACTTTGAAAATAAAACTTGGTTGGTTACTTATTTGAGTTTCAATTTAAATATGGTTGCACCTTATTTGCCTCATGAAGGGAACATTTTTTCTTGCTAATTGTTGTTACAGGTTTTGGCTAAAGCGATGTAACCATTTATGTATTTTGTATATGTAAATGCAATTGAAGATGGCAGATGATGTGTAATTTATGTTATATGTAATCCATTCTTGCTCACACAATTTACATCAAAATCTGTTGAACCACAACCTGAAAACTAACTTCTTCCAACAACACCATAAAAACATCAATTTTCGGGTCTGGTCGTGTATTGCACGGGTCTTAAACCTACTAATTTTAAGCATATGTGTGTGTATGTATATTTAATATAGTGTTTTAACTTAATATGGATGATGATGTGATATGGGGATATTGATATTTCAATATGTTGACATGGAGGCAAAATGAGTTAAGTATGTTGGTTCAATATGCTGGAACTGTTGCTAAGATGGACAGTATGCTTGAGGATATTGATATTGCTATTACAGATGGTCCACACATCCATTAGGTTGACATTGAGCCTAAGATTTATTTTTCTGATGAGCTAAGTTGGGCTAAGAAGAGAAAAGGCCAAGCAATCTGTAAATAAACGGTTAAAAAACAAAGGTAAATAAATGAGGTTTTGCTTAAGCCCAATAAACTGTATGCTAAAGTATAATAACATTATAATTGGGCCTAGGCGAAGTTCAAGAATTTGCTCAATAGTTATTATAGCCCATGTGTTTTCTCTGTCTAAAAATTTCTTATGGGCTTTAGTAAACAAGATACATTTCTTAGCTCTTAAAACTCATCTAACCCAAAGTGTATCTACAAAAATAAATAATAAAATAAAAATCAGTGTTTGATAATTGATATTACACATGTGATAATTTTCTATTGCATTGTAGATGTTTACTTCAAATTGTCAATAGGTGGGACTCTACAATGATCCAGAAGTTACGACGGTTAGGCTATTGTTTTAAAGCATGGACAATTGGACATGATGTTTATGGACTCGCCTCTTGGGCTGAATGAGTCTATGCCCAAAACACCAAAAAGCCCACAAGCTTTAAAAATACCAAAATCGGAAATCATTTTGTCATAAAATTAGCTTTCAAACGGATGCTAATTAGTAATTACGACCTTAAGTGTCGACTACAATTAATGCTCAAAAGGCTAATTATAGGCTATAGATGCACATATTCTCGATAGAGCGGTATGTTGTAGTTAAGTATCAATTTCAAATAATAATTATATAAAACTACTTTAAGTTCGTATTCATAAGTCAATGTTTATAAATTATAAACACCTATATTTGAAATTTGAGAAATGCTACAATTATAGAATAGTTATCTACGAGGTGGAATTGTCAGAATGTTGCCGCAATTTTTTATTTTTTATTTTTTTTGAAATATTACATTTTCATTGTGAAAATGAAGTTGAGGTTGTTTTAGTGTATATCAAGAGCGTGTATATAAGTCGAATGGTTATCGAGTAACTTTTATAAATTAGAAATAAAAGGAATAATTTGGATAGCATATAAACAACATCTAATTTATAAATAAAACAGATAATTCAGATAAAATTTAAATAATTAATGATTTATTTTACAAATAAAAGAGTTAATTTGCAAAAAAAATTATAAATATCGATATATTACTTAAAACTATAACGAACAATAAGTTTCAATTAATAAAAATGACCACAAAAAGGTATAGATTATATAGAAAAGAATCCAACAAACTAAAATAACTACACTTGGAAAGACATTATATTAAACAAACGATAGTAAATTGTTTGACTTTTTGACATACTAATGTTACAACAAAGATTTGACTTTAATAATGATACTTATGACTAATTTGGTAGACTTAAACATATGTTAAAAAAAATCTGATGATGAACTCATGCTTTTTTTAATCTTAATCTTTGATTTGTCATATGTTAGTACCAAATTTTTTGCATATATTTAGGCCTACCAAATAAGTCATATTTATCAATTTTAACCAAAAATCATATATAAACATAATATGTAATAATAACTATAATAATAACATCAAAATACATTATATACATGACTCTTATATTAACTAGCTACATAGTTGTAACAAAAATAATATGCCAACTTAACATATAATAATAATTATAATAATAACATAAAATATAAATAACTAAAAAAGAAATAATAATAACATAAAATATAAATAACTAAAAAAGAAAAAAAGAAAGAAAAAAAAATAGTCCCAACAACTTGTACAATTAATTATAACATCCAAACAACCGATAAAAACAAGTTAATTAACTTCGGTTAAAACCAAAACTGAAAATGAAACAAACAAAACAAAATAAAAAAAAAACATCCGACAGTTAAATTTGTTTACAATTAAATTTGTTTGTCATGGTGGACTGATCATATTAGTTCTGTTTATTCCTCCTCCTAATCGTATATGCTGCATATTTATAAGCATAGTTTTATAACTATTTTATAAGTGTAAGTGTGTAACATTTTATTTATTTTATATTTTATTTTGATATTATCTATATATTGTGCCAAATACAACAAAATAATATTCAATTAATGTAACTGCTCAATTTCTTGCGACATGTTTTAGTTATGTAATATGTAATTTTGAAAGTCTTATCATAAAAGGTTAGGAGAGGACGTGTTTTATTTGTGTATAATTTGTTATTTTAAGTTATATTTCACTTTTAACCTATCAAATGTGTAAATCAGTAAATGTTAAAGAAAAAACAGACAATTTAAAAGTATTTTCAAATTTTACTTGGGTGTTTGTTCTCCTCAAAGTTTGATTATGCAGATTAATATTAATAAGTCTATTCAAGTTTGGATGATTTTTTTCACAACTTTGTTTAATACTAGCATACTATCAATGCAATACGGTTAAGTTAAATATTTTCTATTGGTGACATCCGACGACTTTTTATAGTGGTTATCGCAGATGGTTTAATAGTTGAGTAGATAACGTAAATTGTTACATTACTTTTTTTTTTTTTTTGAAAAGAATTAAAAATTTTATTGAAAAAGTTATTGTCTATCTATACTCCTTATTAAAGCTACCACCATCGCCATCGCATCGCGCGGGTATGAGTCTAATTTATTTAATTTTTAAGACATGTTTAGGATTTTCATAATTAAAATTTAAAAAATATAAGTTATAAAATACTAAATGAGTTAATAAAATTTAAGTAATTTAACAATCATTGGACAATTTTTATAAAAGAGTATAAATATATGATGTAGTTTTCAAATATCATTAAATTAACTTTTATTAACTTTTTTCCCTGTGGATTATCTAAAATGTCACATGTGTAAATAAAAGTTTATATGTAAAATCTTTATAAGTAGACTCAGAAGGTGACATTTTTTTTTCTCGGACAACTTCACCGATTGCTTATCTTCTGTAAATTATGCCTTTCAAAAAAACAAAACAAAAAAAAAAATTGTAAATTAGTTCTTGTGGAACTCCGGGTAATAAGGGTGAAGGGTGTGGTTATTACCATGCCAAATTTTGGTATGGTGATAGCCAATAATATTGTGCCACATAGCAAAAAAAATCATGCCAAAAGTTGCCAAAGTGTAAATGCCTAAATTTGGCACTCAACCATTAATGTTTTAATACTTGTGTTGTATGAATTTGGATGCATGCCTCTACTTGCCGATGCTCTCTTCATCGGCATCACCATGCTGAATTTACTAACGAAAAATTGCCAAAAGCAAAGGGTGAAGAAATTTATGCCAAAAATTGCCGATTTCCCTTGCCGATGCCCACTTGGCGATGAACCTTTCACCCTAAGTTGTTTGAAATATCAACTCTTTTTCACTGAATAATTTTTTTTGTTTATATTAAAAAATAGACATACCACATACATTTGATACTTTCTACCTTTAAATGTCATCCACTTTAAAGGTTAATTCGATCTGCAAATGAAACTGAATCAAATTGAAAGAAAATAAAATTAATTTCATATATAATTTTGCAATTGGGAGATGGAAACATATATATGCCCTTACGTGTGTCCAACAACTGATTACATCATATAGTTTTGGAGGTTCATATGATAATTGCAACACTCTCATTATCATGCATACATCATCCTCTCGTCTCTATCTTTACAGAATGCATGTATTTGTCTATACATTGAAATAAAACCGTTAACATTATTATGAGCAAAACTGTTTTCCATCGTAATTATGACATATACAACTTTTGTTTGTTCATACTCATTAATTTCATCGCATATACACTTGCACATATTGCACATAACTAATTAAATTAGTTTTTGATTGATTTAAAGACAAAAGAACCCAAAAGGTTGAAGTATGGTGGTTCTAAAACATATAGCTTAAAGTTATGATAGATATAAAAATTATAAAAAAATAAATAAAATCTTCTGTCACAAATTTATTGGTTGTCTTTATTTTTCTATTTTAGTATGTTTCAAAATAATTGTCCACTTACAAATTCTATCAATCAAAATTCATTTAAATGATAAAATCGAATAATATTGATATACACAGTGTAATAATCGTACTTTTCTGCTTGCGCATGTTGTTACCAATGTGGTATTAAGGATCGGAGTGTTCCCTCCAATCTACACATTTTACCAAATGATCGTACTTTTCTTAAACTAAATAAATCTTGTCCGGATACCATAATTTTGGGACAGAGGAATAGTATACATACTTCTAAGAGAAATAAAAACGTATTAGCTAAATGGTATAACTATTTGAACGCTTACAAATATTTTTAAGTACAAACATTTTTAAAGATTATATAATTAAAATATGGAAAAAAAAAGCATAAATCGTAAAAGCAAGAAGCCGAAAGGGGGTGAGGGTGTTCAAATTTGGGACCTCGATCGAATGATGAATGAATGCAACTTTAGCTGTAATCTCTTAAAACGGCCCTATTCTATGTATGAATAGACTAAATTGGTTATATAGATCCCTTCTGCAAGCACGCACTCAAAAATACTATATATGATTGTTAGGTGGCAAAATATAACATTATCAATTGTAGACAAGATCATTTGAAAAGCTATGTTTTTGAATAAAAAAGAAAACGAGTATAGCGTGTGGAGCGTGGGTTTGAGGTTTGTATAATGTCTGTTTGGATGTAACTGTGGATTTTCGATCCATCTACTAACAATTAACTCGCTGTTAAAAAAAAAAAGTGTGTTATATACTTAAGATAAAATCATCTTAAATTTTCTTTATTAATTAGTCGTTGAATGTGAACATATATGCCTTTTCATTTCGAGTCAATTCATTTCATCTATCCACTTTAATTCTCTCCATTGAAGATGATGAATATAAATGATAATTAAACAAGTGGAAGAGAAGTATGCTACGATACAAATACAATCAAAACGGAACCAATTTGTAAGAGGCCAAACCCCCATTTGGGGTAATTTGTTCACTTGATTTCAAGAGATGCATTCTCTTGCTAAGGGCTAAGAGGCAATGAAAGAAAATAGCAAACAATCATGACTTTGGTTACTCATACCTTTTCAAGAATAAATGCAGCCTTTATACAGAATATATAATATAGTATAATAATTAGGGTTTGTGAAATGAATAATGTTTCGAAAATTTTCAATTACCTTAGTTGTTCGGTTTCTTGTAATCATTTTTGTATAAGCTTTAATTTAGGTTTTTGGTCAATACAATTACATATGTATTGAGTAAAAGTTTTGGTTAAATAATAAGATCCATATTCAAAATCTATTTGAACCAATTTGCATATCCATATGTAGCCAGAAACAATGTTAAAACTTAATTAAATTGCTTCATACACTTAGAATTATTATTATTATATTCAATTAAAAAAAAGGTTGATGCTTGAAACCATTAATGAACATAAATTAAGAAGTGATCATAGTATATGATAAAATAATTAATAATATCACAAGAGTATTAATTAATTACACATGCCCTGGCTAACTAGTAACTATGGGCCAACACACCACAAATCAAACATAATATTCGTTGATAGAAATAAGTATGGTATTGGTATAGTAGGGGAAGGAAATGCAGGTAGTCTTGTAGGAATTCATTGATATGTGTGGTTAAGAAGAATCTCTAACCAGAACGTACAAAAAATAAACAAATATGTATATGCATGATGTGTGGGATACATGCATGTGTAGGCGTGTGTGTGGAGCCGCATGAATTTGATAGATATATAGTGCTAGAAAGATAAACAAAAAGATGGAAGATATAATCTTTCAGCGATGATTAAAAGAAATAGATTATATATGAAATACTAAATTTTAGTACTATATATACACGGTAAGATTAAAGTAACGACATTAAAATATTTAAAGTTATTTTTGTGTGTAGTGATATTTTAGATTGGATATATATCCTTTAATTTTAAAATTGTTCCACTTTTAATTAGATACAATATTTAAGAGTTAAATAAAGATCGATTGTATCTAAAATATTCAATCTTATTTTTATTATATAAATTAAATATAATATGTTGTAGATAATATTAATATAAGAAAGTCTAATTTTTAGTAAATTAAGCTTAAATTAAATTTAATAGTTGTAGAGATATAAATCTCATCGTCAATTAATTATAACTGTAATTTGTAATACACCGTATGTAGTTCGGTGATCACAGTGCTTCAAGTGATTTGAAGAAGATCTTGAAGCCATGACGAGACCTACTGAATGGAGATCAGCTACTCGTCAGGAAAACATAACATAGCATCAAAGCAGGTCAGCGAGTGTTGACAAATCGCTCGGCTGACCTTAATGCTAATGATCCCCATCAGTACCATCCGCCACTAGCATTCCATACTCCAGCTTTACTTTAAGCGGGAAAAGTTGAAAAGGGGGACATGCTCATTAAATATGATTGACAGTTGCATCGAGCCGCACAGTTCATTAGTAGATACAGATCAATCAAGTGCAATTAAGAAGATATTTTGTAACCAGACAAAATTTCTTTCCTCCTTCCACATGATCATGATACATGAAAAGACACTTGAATACATCCAAAGCAATACCTCTCTATAAAAGGAGAGCATTGTCTTCAACAATAAGATATGCGAAGCTGCTAAAACTACACAGTTCACTAACTGTGGCCGCATCCTTTCATCCATTATATTTGTCATTCAATTAGGCGTAGGTTAAACACTTGATCTCAATCAAGCTTAATTACCACTCTACTTTCGATAAATAGAAAGTATATGTCACCACCTTCCACACACTTACAATATTGATCGAATATCTATCAACAACAC
Organism: Solidago caesia; assembly: GCA_028566075.1. Classification (NCBI taxonomy): domain Eukaryota; kingdom Viridiplantae; phylum Streptophyta; class Magnoliopsida; order Asterales; family Asteraceae; genus Solidago; species Solidago caesia. The sequence continues at coordinate 2,249,163 of JAOXNX010000011.1, forward strand.
AGATCATATCTCTGTTGATATTCCAAATGTAGTCGCATCATTCATTTATCCATTGTATTTTTCATTGATTAGGTGTATTTAAGTTTAGATTTATTAAATTTATTTCTACATTACACCTTATAAAACTTTGATTTTAATCCATAAAAATTATCTAATAGAAATAAAAACTTTAAAATGAAGATTTTAAAAATAAAAACTTCAAAATGCCACATTGCCATTGAAATGAAATACTTTAAAACAAAGATTATAAAATTGTCACTGAAACTCCATAAGATAAAGATTATCTTAACTCTATTCTAGTAAAATAAAAACATCAAGACAAAAATTATCTTAACTCTATTCTAGTAAAATAAAAACATCAAGACAACAATTTTAAAAGTCATAGAACTATAATAGAAAAAAACAAGACTTGAATAAAGTGGTTAACATCTTTGCCTTTGAAGACAGAGGTTAACGATTTGATCCATGACCGGAGGAAAAAGAGTGCAACCAGTGCAATGAAGCAAGGCTCATAAATATTTTGGGCCCAACTTTTATTCTTTAACGTACTAAATTAAAATATTCACCCCCTCCTCGTTTTTTTAAAAAGAAATTGGTATACCTATTTTGCCCTTCAACATTATTAACTATTTTATACATCTCTATTTAATATACCTATAATACCGCTATTAATTTATTGATTATAATTTCCTTATTCGTTTAGTAAAACTTTTCTTCTTATACAATTACCTTATTTTATTATCAATTTAATTTATTATAACTTATATTTTATAATATTTAATTATGAAAAATAACAATAATTTTTTAAATTCGAAACATTATCTCTTATACTTTGCGCGGGTACTATGCTATCATTTTCTTATACAAGTGTTTGGTTTGAAATTAAAGTCATCACGGCACCCCACACGTTGTATATTATCATCGCCATATCACGCGGGTACCCATCTAGTATTAATTTATGTGTAAATAGTTTACTCCATTAATTTATGTATAAACAATTTACTCCATAATTCATGTTTTCAGAATTTGAATAAGAGTTCCAGAAAAAGACCCAACAAATGTGTCTTTTCTTTTTTTGTCTTACACATGTTATATTATTTAATATTTGTATTTAATTAATCTCCAAGCTTAATTATTTGATTTATGTTTGCATTGAGATTTTTTTAAGTTGATGCATGTTAATTTAATAGACAAAAATAACATTTTTTGTTTGATATAGTCTGTAGAACATAAATCTTCATTGAAATTGGAAGACTAAGAAAAAATAATTTAAATACTCTATAATAAAAATATTTGTTATAATTTTCTAATCTTTCAATTTGAATCCAAGTTTGCTAAGTAAATAATATTACTATTTAATTAAAGAAAAAAAGTATGTGATATGTTATATGTAATGTGTAAGGTCTAATGAATCATGATCATATTCCTTATTCGTTTAGTAAAACTTTTTTTTTGGTAAAAGGTATACCCTGGTTAACTTTATTAAATCATGAAAAAAAAAAAAAACAGGCAACTTGACTGACATGTCAAGTTGGCTTTACAAACATCCATGCAACAAATGCAACAACCAAGCAAGAGGTGACATTCCACCCCACAATTACCAACCTAGCCAAACCAGAAACAAAAAC
>JAOXNX010000011.1:2250890-2261427 GCA_028566075.1 Solidago caesia
AAGGTAAGTCCTTTCTTTACCTTTTCTATGGTGGATTTTGCGGATATTCATAATCACTTGGGTTTGGGCAAGAAGGCGAAGAAGATTGTTAAAGGTATTGTTATGGTGACTTGTTGGAGCCTTTGGAAGACTGGGAATGAAGCGATGTTTGAAGCTAAGGAAGTTAATGTGGGAAAGATCATCAATTGTATCAAGGCATCTAGTTTTTTATGGTTTAATAGTAGAACTATAATAGGCATGATAAAGTGGGAAGAATTGTGTAAATTCAATGTAAATTAGTTTTGTATTGGACCACATTGTGGTGGTGTTGTGAATAATAGTTAACTTTTAAAAAAAAAGTTAAGTGTTTGACCTATTTATGTGGGGTCAAAGTGTCGAATCCTAAGTGTTCTGAACTAATCTATGCATGTATATGGCCGTCACTAGGTGGACATATTAAAGTGATTGTCTTTTAGCAACATATATTTTTTGTTAAATACTACATTATATGAGCATCTTCTCCATCTTGAAGCAAATATATTGATCCAATTTTGGTTTCGTTTTTGTTTTAATATGTTGATGCGCGCAAGACTAAAAGCATCCGTATTTCATGCGACTCTAAAAAAATGTTTGAGTAAATTACGTTTTTTGTTTTTTAAGTTGACATGTTTTGCACTTTCAATCTCCTAAGTAAAAAAATTACAATTTTACCCATGAAGTTGGCAAAATTTTGCAATCGAAGTCTACCACTCACACGAGTTTTTGGCCGTTAATAGATGTACTGTGCTAAACATGTGAGGGTACTAGGGTAGTAATGTCTCTTTCCCTTTCCAATTTTCCATCTTATATCTACCCACTCTGATCCTGCACCTTATACTCTCTTTTTCCTTTCTATAACTTTTATTTTATTAATTCATGAAATTAAAAAGGTTACATTGCCAGAAAAAACAACAATCATCATATATTTCATATACTCCCATACTCAAACAATCATCGCCCCATGAAAAAAATTGTAATGTACTTATATAAATTTATTATTAGTATTATTTATGTTAACTAAAAATAAAGTATAGATTGAGAAAAAATCGTGATTGAATCACTACACCAGATCTTCATCACATGATCTTCTAGATCTGTAACCCATTACCACCACCACCGTCGGTCCATGGCAACCTATCTCAATCATCGATCAGTCAACACTGCTGGTCACCGTTGAATCAATAAGGAAGAAAAAGACCAAGAAAAGAAAATTGTGTATACCCCCTTTGAAATCTGAAATCTTGAGAAGATGGTAGAAAGCAAAGATCGTGGAAAGAGGTAGGAAAAATCTTCAAACTTGAATCTACACCATTCGGATCCCTTGTTAATTTTCAGCAATTAAACTCAAACCCTAACCCTAAAAATACCCATGTCGTCGATCTGCCACCGCCGGCCACAGTCTAGGTTCCGGCAAATCAAATGATAATCATCACCACCGAAGCATCACAACAGGCTTCCATTTCATAGATCTTGAAAATATATACACACGTTTTAAAACCCACCTTATATCTTCACAAATCTATACATATAAAATATAGATCTTGAAAAAAATTCAAACAAACACAACAAAGATGGTGACGGCTGTTACACGACGGTGCAGCCATGGCTGTGTTTCTGATTTGAGGCGTGGAATGAAATGATACAACACTTCTTGGGCACCGTAGTGGTCGTATTTATTATTATTATTATTATTAAATTGGGGCAAGAAGGTTAAGGATTAAAAGGTGTACAAGTTTGGGAAATGAAGTGGAAAAAACGTGTGGTAGATAATTTAGATACCCAGATTTTATGTAAGTATGTGAATTGTTTTGTTTAGATTATAAGTATTTGGTGTGAAGAATAAGAAGAATATGTTGATGAAGATAGAGGGATAGATATAGATAAGTACAAAAAGATGATAATGGGTTTGCAGATCTGTAGATGGGGAAGAAGGATGGGGGAAGGACGAAAATACCCCCACGTGTATCTCACGTGGGGAGGTTAACGGCGGAATGGGTAACAGAGTTATGCCTTGTCCTTCGATTGCAAAAAAAAGCCAACTTTAAGATTTAATTTGTAATTTCTCGACTTTAGGTCCTGAAAGTGCAAAATTAACCAAGTTCAGGGACGAAAAATGTAATTTACCCTTTTTAGTTTGATATAATCTGTAGAACATAAAACTTCATTGAAATTGGAAGAGTAAGAACAAATAATTTAAATACTCTATAAAAGAAATATTGGTTATAATTTTCTAATCTTTCAATTTGACTCCAAGTTTGCTAACTAAATAATATTACTATTAGTTAAAGAAAAGAATGATGTGATACGTGATATGTAATGTGTAAGATCTAATGAATCATGATCCTATTGTTTAATTAGTTTTGTTTTTGTTTTTTTAAAATGTAACTTTTATTTACATTAGTTCCCGACACAAGCGGAAGGAAAAATAACACTTACATACATCTACAAAACTTACAAAACATTATAGTTACACCAATCCATCCAACTAGTTAGCCTCTTTTTCATTCTACTCTTGTACCAAAGAAACCCCGATGCCTTAGTGTTGTGCAAAATCCACCCAACTATCAAAGTGCGCATATCCCTATGCCTAACTAACAAAAGATGCGCCAGCGTTCCTTGATTAAAGCTTCCAATCCTAGCAGCTTCTAGCCCTGATTCATCGGATTACCTGAAAAGTGTACTAAAACGAGTCAACACTAAGTTGGTGAGTTCGTAGGTTTAAGCATGAAAGAACTAGTAAGAGCCAAAAAACCTTTAAGTACCGCTAAAGCTGTAAGAACGTTAGTGTCGATATAAAAGTAATAAAGTTGCATTGTACAATATAAATAGAGCTATAGAATTACTTACTGAAGCACCTCGTACACAATTAAGCACTCAAAAGCACATACAAAACCTACACTTTGGCCGAGACAAGTACCAGGCGCGCTTCCCCGAATGTAATAAGAACGGGCCTACTTGGTACCAAGTCTAAGAACAAGCACAAGTACAGTAATTCTATAAAGTACGACTCGCCACATTATATTGTACATAAGTAAAAAAATGGTTATCAATACAATTTATAAGAAAAACAAGTACACTTTTCACCCCAAAGTACGGAAAAAGGGGCTACAAACTCACCTGAAAATGTAGTATCAACCTTAAGAACTAGCACAACGATCAACGTATAAGTACAGTCAACGTCCGTGAAGGTCAACACCTATCGTACGCACATCATATTAGTACAAGATAACTCATATAGATGTCCTAATCTCGTAAACCTTATCCTATTAGAAATGCCTTAGATGCCATGACACTTACTTAGGCGTTTAATGATAATTGGTCACGACCAACGAACCGAGATTGAAACTCATTAACTTAGATGATTGACAAGATACAGATCTAGATCTGACACCAATTTACTAGCTTGGGATCAAAATATTTAACAAGCTAATTTACTTTGAAAATGGACGACCATACGTACATAAAAACGACATGTTTTAGCTCGACCAACGATTAAGTACAAAGAATGGGTTGACATCCAATTAAGTTTAGTAACCATCAAATTTATGAACAGTCTTGCGCACACATACATTAAACCAATATTTTTGACTCAAACAAACACCATTTGAAGTACATGAATGAAAGCACACGAACACGTCAAACGGACAGTCGAAAAGTGAAGTTCGAAACACTTGACAGGCCAGACTCGACCTGGTCGAGCCTCTAACTCGAGTAACTCGAGTCTGGTCACAAAATATGCTTAAAAGTTAATCTTTAGACACATGTTTTAAGTACACAAGCTTACTAGTTATGATAGATGAATTTTAAGGCACCAAATACATTTATTTGAGCTTGGAAAGGATGTCGGGAACGGATCACACTCGACTTGGTCGAGTCCAAAGGGATTCGAGTTTGAGTAGGTTGAGCCCTAGCCTTCTGGTCGAGCCATTGGCTCGAGTTGCATGTCGAGGCATTCGAAAAATGTCAAGAAAGTCAAGTTTTTAGCTAGCAAATCGAAGGGTTTTCAAGATTAAGCATAAGGAACAAGTTTGAACTACAATTTAAGCATGAAATCAGGTTTGTTCTTGATATATCAACCTAGTTTTGCACCTAAGAAGTCGAGATTTTAGCAAGGAAATCTAATAGGTTTAGTTATTTAGGACTCTTACACAAATTTCTGTTATATACCTAGTGTTTAAACCGAGTTTAAAGAACAAGAATACTTACGATCTTTTTGATGATGAAAACGATATGATTAAGATGTGGATGACAAATCCTTGCTTCCTTTCCTTGCCAAAACCGAATTCAAGAAGAAAAATGGTGAAAGATGGTGAATTTTCTAGAGAGAGAGTTATTGTAGAGAGAGGCTGGAGAATTTTAGATGTGTGTGTGTGTTTGTTGTGGTAAAACAAAAGAAATAATAGAGGGAGTAGGAAAGGAAAAAAAGGAGGGGGGGGGTGTCTTCCTCTTTTCCAAGTAAAATTTTTTACGTTTTTAGTCCTATTTGACACCGTAGCGAAAGATGAATTTTTTTCAATCAACTCGACTGACCCTTGTAAAACCTTTTCGAATTACGACAATAACGACTGGTCACATGATGGTATTTGATTTCATAAGGTACATTGAATGATTATTTTACTTTATTTGGCATTTCTAATTGAACATTGCTTTATTTATATTAATTCAATATAAGTACAAGTACATGGTTTCAAATGTAAATGACGACAAACAAAAGTACAAAGGAATATGACGCTCAGGTGACAGTTGTCACAAAATCTACATTCAAGTTCAACAATTCAAAGCTCAAAAGTTATAAAGATTTCAAAGATGCTCTCTAGGATTTCAAGTTGCAAATAATGATCAAGTTTGATAATTCATCTTCAAAGAATGATTGTTGAGAATATGAAAATCCAAATCAAAGATTGGTTGAAGACTTTGAAAACAAAAGGAGAAAGCTTCAAAGTCATTTCAACATCAAAGATATTCTCAACTTATGGGCTAATTATGAAGATAAAATAATTGAAGATGATGCACCGTTTACAATTTAACACGAAGGGGGAGAATGTTGAAACTAAAATAATGTGGTGTTAAATTGTAATTCATGCTTACATTGTATTTCATGAAAGTTTAAGGGGTGTAGATGTAAATAGGATAATCATGTATAAATACTCCTAAAACATACTATTTGTAACTAAGCATTCTACCATAATACACACATATGACATATTGCAATATCTATTTTCTCTCTCAACCTCTCTCGTAACCTCCCAAACACATACTACACCTAAACATACACTCCACCATTTTCCACCATTAAAACACATTTCAAGCTCAAATCTATACATTACAATTGGTATCAAATCTATACATTAAACACCTAAACACGCACTACCATAAATCCACCGTTAAAGCACCAATTGAGCTCAAATTCTATACTTTACATTATATTTATATAGATTTTTCATTTTTAAAGGGCCTAACTTATAATAATAGAACATGGCCTCAAAAATCGTTGAGACGACCATGTTTCGATCCATACTCTTTGCAATGCCGAAGGTACTTTTCTACCTTAAGTAGACCTGGAGGCAGCCTCTCTACCTTAGGTAGGAGTAAGGCTATCTACATCTTAATTTCCCCATACATCGTAGAAGACGGTATTGTGACCATAACCCGTAGAAGACGGTATTGGGAGTTACTTTACTTTTTTTCATATATAGAACTATTATAGAAGTAAAAACTTCAAAATTAAGACTTAAAAAGTACGTACATATCCTAGGAGATGCATGGAAAATACACCATATTTTTCCTTTGTACAACCGTAATTTCCCTTACAGTCGATTTTTATTGTTATCACACTGTTTCACAATGATCTCACTGAGTTCTATATATATATATATATATATTAACTTTAACTAATACTTATATTTATAATTAGAATTATAAGTAAAAGGAGTTGGTTACTACACAACTCTCATCTTATGTCATCGAACGTTGTATAAGGCCATCAAAACTAGTATTTGGTTGTTGGCCTACCAATACAATCTTTTTTCTTTTTAATTACATTTGACATTCACGAGAGAGAGAGAGAGAGACAAGTAGGATAATGCCAAATTATAGTCTTTTAACACTCATCGAACCACATTAAAATAAATTGCCATCGTTTAAAAGCTAGTAATAAATAAGGAAGAGAAAAAATAGTTGTATCATATGAAAATGTAACTACAAGATTCATGAGCTTCATTTGTACATGCTTTAATCATATTTCACTAATCTTGTAAGAGACACTTTTTCCTTATGAACAATGTGTTTTACAACATGTGTTTTGGATGTCTAATGGTGTAAATTTATGTATATAAATATAAAAAGTTACACAAAATATGAGAAAAATAAGATATAGACAATTATATCTTTACTCAAGGGTAGATACGGCTTCCAAGAAATATAAATAAAAATATGAAATATAAAATATTACTACTAAAAACCCATGATTAATTTCATGATTTACATTGGATAATCCCTTTTGATTCTATCAAATCATTACAAATAACCTAAAATGTATTAACAAACATCAATCCATGATGAAAACTTGAAACCAACAATCTTTACTTCTTTCTACTCTTATCACTAACTTCCCAATTCTTTCAAGTCATGCTCAAAAATCCCATATGCAATCACTTGCCATATTCAAACCATAATCCTGATTATCCACAAATTCGGTTTTCGGGTTTTGCCTCATGTTTGAATCATTATCGCCATCGAGCAAGATCCTAAGGATCGACGGGTCATGCATCCATGCTGAGTCCTGGTACTGAAAGTTTTCCATATTTTGAACCATTGGATACACGTTATCGCCTCTTGACGCCATTAAAGAAGTGCCCGAGCTCCAACTTCCCATCATCTCTTCATTGTTCGGCTTCTGTTCCTCCATTGATTCGGAGAAGCAGGTTACGTGCGATGTCTCAGTTCTTGATCCACCATCCACACTTGAAATCTCCATCAATGGAGGCATATCTGCTGACCCGAAATTGTTATCATAGTCATTTCCATTTTTCATCATTAATAAGCCCGAAATCGGAATCTTTTTCCCACCAGAACTCTTGTGAAAAACCCTGCTAATCACCCATTCCCCCTGCAAAACACATATATTTATAATCAATTTATAAAATCTGAGCCCCTATTCACACACATTTAAAACAAAAAAACAGAGCAAAAACAGAGTATTTAATATCAACCCATGAATGTTTTCAATTACCTTGGCGGATTTCGGGAGATTATTAATTGACAACTTGCCATCTAATCGATATTCATGCATAACCCAATTCGTCTTCTCGCCTTTTGGAGCTCTTCCTTTATAAAACACAAGTGTTTTCTTCATTCCCACAAGCGATTTCTCTTTGTATATCTCTTTATCTTTCCCTGTTGCTTTCCAATACCCTGCAGTTGTAGCTCTGTTTGTCCTCGACCCAGTCGGGTATTTTCGATCACGAACGCAAAAAAAGAACCATTCTTGCTCTCCAAGTTTCGCCCTCCCTTCAATTCCAAACAAAAACATCATGTCAATTCATTCACATAAAAAAAAGAAGAAAAAAGAGCAAAAACAGAGGAACTGAAAAACAGAGTAAAAAACAGGGGAGCTGAAAAACAGAGTAAAAACCAGGGGAGCTGAAAAAACAGAGCAAAACAGGGGAAAATGAATATGATAACAAACAGAGTACTTACATGGAAGCTCCCATGGCTCAACTTTATTCAAATCAACTTCGCCAATTGCTCGGGCCACAAAATTGGTATCAGAAACTTTGGGGTAAAGGTAGAAAGAAATGAGTTCTTCATCAGTTGGATGAAATCGAAAACCCGGTGGGAGGTCAATTTGTTCTTCTTGATTAAAAGGGTATTCCATTTTTATAAAAAGTTTTTGTTGAAAATTTGAAAGAATAATTTTGAGAGGTTTGAAGGATACAAAGTGTATTCTAAATTGTATTGAACAAGAAATGAAGGGAGGGGAACAGAAAGAGCATAAATAGTGGTATTTTTGGAGAGAAAAGAAACGTGTATTTTGAGACTACTTTGATATATCTATTTTTACTTTTAATTAATTAATTATCTAATTTTTATTATTATTTTTTATTATTTTTAAGTCTGTTAGGCTATATTATATAAAATATTTCATTAGATATAATTTATTGGATATTTTAAAGTCTTCGGTAACAAACGGACAAACCCAAAAACAATATGTTATATGTATAAAATAACAATAGGGATCGGGACTGGACCATCAAAAGAGTGAGATACCTTCTCTTTAATAATTTAATATTTCGTACTAATTTTTGGAGATAATGTATACATAAAGCGAATAAGTATAATAAATTTGATAATAATTTTTTAATTAAAAGGTTATATCTATTTTAGGACGGCAAAAATAGCAATTAATACTATCAATGTCTCTAAAAAGAAAGTCACATATTTTGTGCTTTATTTTGTTTCAAAATAAATGTGTTTTACAAAAAGTTTATAATCTAAACTTTACCTTTTCGATTATTAACGATTTTTATCATATTATATCAACAATTTAGATTTCATATTTTAATTTCATAAAAATAATAATAATAAAAAATCTAAAAGGTTGAATATATTTTAAGATGTCAACATGCGATTGGTTATTTTGTTTTCCTTGTTAAGCTCATGAGTTCATCTTTTTTAAACCTTTTATGTGGTTTGTTTCTTTTTTTTTTCCTTCCTTTTTTGGATGATATTTAATATAAAAACATTTAAGTTTTTCTTTTTGAAGGATTGTCATTTTCAATATAAAGTGCAAGAGTGTGTATACAATGTTTTAAATTCTTATCCTTATATTTTATGTTTTCCCTTAAAATTTTGTTATAATTTAGGCATAATATATTATTTTCTAAAACAGTTTATTTATGTTTGCTACGGAGTATATTACTAGTAATTATTTATACTAGGGGTGTCATTTTATTCGAATCCACATCCGATCCAAATATGATTTGAAAATAAACGGATTGGGTTAATCGAATTTTGGATCGTAATTTAGATTTCGAATTCGTTATACGGATTACATGGATCAGAAAACGGATCATTTTTATAACTTTGGGTTCATCCGAGTAATGCAAATAAAAGCTTCACATATATATGAGGAAGCTGAATATGAGATTGTCACACATCTAAAATTATTTTAATCAATTAAAAACAAAAACCAAAAATCATTTATATATTTTGGAAAAAATATTAAAAAAATAGCATGTAAGGGGTTCCACATTTAAGCTTAGATGTATAACAACTTCATATTCACTTTTTTCATAATATATTTATTTACAATTAGGTATAATAGTATTTGATTTGGTTTGTTTTAGACTAGCTAATAACATAAAAGAACTTATAATAGATTAAAATCCCTTTAATAAAAATTGAAAGTTTTATGATTGGTCCGCCTTTGCTACAGAATGCTATATTTAATACAAATAGCACTTATGTTTTTTTGAAGGTTGAGTTTCGATTCAGACGTGAGTGGAGGCGGTTTTAACCTGCTATTCGCAGGACCTCCACACCCCTCCTTATGGAAAATACCTTTGGGATGTAAACCTCCAGGCTCGAACCTGAGACCTGTGGTAACCTCACCCCCGGGGCCCCACATAATGGATGATTAGAAAGCCCCACAAATAACACTTATGTAAAGTTTGAAAGCTTTACTTTTAACTTATTGAGCTTGCATTAAATCCAAATCGTTTCATGTTTAACCAAAAATTACCTAAAGTTTATTTGGTTCGGATTTTGGATGAATTTATAATAGGTTGAAATCCTAATAATCCAATCCAAATAATCCGAACATTATATGGTTTGGATTTTGGATGAATTTATGATATGCCAAATCCGAATAATCTGATCCGAATGATACAAAATCCGTATAATCCAAATGGATAACACCGTATATAGAAATTAAAAACCTATAATCGGCAACTCGTTTGATGAGTTAATTTATCATCCCAAGCTATCCTTTTAGAGTTTTAACTCGTCCTAAATATGGTAAAAACGGGTATAAAAAGTCAAATTTTATTTAAGTCTATCCTACCAACAACAAATAACTATGGACAAATGTGAACCAAGCTATCTTATAATTGACCTTAGCTTGCCCTTAAAACTTGGTAATTAATGTAATCATTTATTATATTTTACATTAAATTTGGATTAAGTTTTAACGATGATGTGTTCTCACAAGGTCAAGTTATTTTACACGATAATTAAAAATATTGAGCAAAAGTCTATGAAAGACAATCCATGGTACGAATATGATATTTTGTTCGCATTAAGCTATTGACATTTAAGTTGTAAATTAAAATATAGACACTAATCAATCTAACTTAACTAGATTAATATCCGGTCGTTGACCGGGTTAACCCATCAACATTTATGGCTTGAAGTCAACCCATTTAACCCGTCAATACCAACCCACCAACCCCTTTAACCCATCAACATGATTTTTTGAGTTGGTGGTTGGGTTTGGGTGGATGGATTGACAGGTTTGGGT
>JAOXNX010000011.1:2291139-2302427 GCA_028566075.1 Solidago caesia
GCATACAAAAACATTGCAATTGACAAGTAAATTGGCAAACAAAGATGTGGGAAATATGTAAGTATTTCGCATCATCACCATCCGAGTACACAACCTTAGTTGTGGGAATAGTTTGGTACTGTTTAGGTAAAACCGAGTCATTAAAAAATATAAAAAGTTTAAATAAATTAACATATTTACTAAACATATGTTATAAATATTGATATAAAATGATATAAATATAAAATAAATTGAAAATATATGGTTTTTGGTTCGGTTTTGGTGGTCGGTTTTTGCATATGAAACCGCAACCCGAACCGATCCGTTCGGTTTGTAGAAAACCAAAACCAAACCAATCAGTTCGGTTCGGTTTTCGGTTTTTTCGGTTTTAAGTTTTCCAGTTCGGTTTTTGCTCACCCCTTATGGACGATAGAAATTTTAAATAAAAAAAAATATATTGAAAAAATATTATTTTAACTAAAAAAAAGGGGTGGATACCCATTATGACATCTCCGTAAGGTTTTTGATGCCGGTGAAATACATTCACTTAATACCCACATGATTTGGGCATCCTTAAGGATCGAACATGTGTCCCTCAACTTCACATGTGAGCCCAAGTTGCATTTGTAACGGGTACCACTACATCTATTGATGGACTGGTTTTAACTAAAAATAATAGTAAAGCTAACAACTATAAATTTTTCTTACAAAATTTTTTGTATACTTTCGTATCTTGAAAGTGTGTAATTGATTTTTAGCTGGAATGCTTTGAAGTGAAACTTATAAAAAAGATAAGACAACCGTTTCAAACTATTTCTCATTCGCTTGTACAAACTTGATTTTATAACTTTTAGTTACAAAATGATCTTTTAAAAATTAGCTTCATTGACCGATGTCTTATATTTTTATAATCGGCAACAATAACAAATTAATGAACATAAATTTTTTCCGAAAGTTTTTGCTCTCCACAGGTTGAACAGACCCGAAGCCTAGGCTACCCGACTTTCAATGTAGTTCCGCTATCAATCCTTAGGCACGTCAAATCAGATAAGCAAAGTCAACTTGCAACTTGCAAGTAGCCCAGGGACCATGTTCAGACCGTCTAGCTGTTAATCAAACTTCTGAGTCAACTTTGGTCATTGTTCACGATTTCATGAATATCCAACGTACATCATATTCTATCGTAAGTAAAATGCATTTATAATTGGGTTTTATTATGACTTAAAACTACATCTAAATTCAGGGGAAATTTCAAAAACATTTTACATAAATTTAAAATTTTTATTTAAGAGAATATAAAATATTTTTGAACAAATAAGGAATCATAAGTTTATAAATTAACAAAAAAGGAAATATGTTTTTTCAACACTAAATTTAGTTCCTCAATTGGAAACTTTTGGATTATTTGTTATCTTTATTTAAAAAAGGTAATATTTTTTTTAACTTTTGATTGGTGGCCCACTAGTAGGTATTCCACCAGGATTTGAGTCCGACTTCCTACATTTGTAAGGGTGGGTCGAATTTAGAAGTATAAATAAGATAGTTTGTTGTTCTAAAAAAAATAATAAAAATCTTTATTTAAAAAAAATATTTGCATATTATGTTACCTTTTTTTTAAAAAAAACTTGTTGAAATTATGTTATCTTTTTCTGACAAAATTTAAATTTCTAATCTGTTTTTTTTTTCAAAAACATTTTACGTTTCCCTTATTAGAAAATTTAGGTAAATATATTATTTCAGAATTTTCCCAAGGCAAACGGCTATCTTCGTGTTCGTTCGGTTTGTTTATAGGCCTATTTGTATTTGTTAGGTCAATTATAATGTGTATTAGATCAATCTGCTTGGAAGGTTGAGTCAATAGTATCATTAAAAAATATTTACTGATTGATTTACATTAATCAGGCATTATAGATTTTATTATTTACTTATGGGTGTTGCTATTTTCACCATATAAGACAAACGATAGTACAATTAATACTGCATACCGTACAACTGTTTAAAGCATAAAAGTGGTGGAAATAAACAAAAAGATGGTGAAAATAGATGGGCACTTATATAATAGTGTACACCAACTTTATACTGCTTTGAGATTTTAATTATCTATATAATAGTGTACACCAACTTTATACTGCTTTGAGATTTTAATTGAATACTAAATTAAAGCAAGCAAAAGTCAAGTATGGGGTGTTTGGGATTGCGTTTGTAAAATATATTTTACTTTTAAAAATTACGTTTTGAAAAAGCATGTCATAACCTGCTTTTCCAAAACTACGTTTTGTCTCTATGAAAATGCAGATAATCAATTTTTTTGTCAAACACTTTTTTCATTATTTACATTATGCAAACGCAATAATCAGATAATCACTTCAAGACTCAATCCCAAACACCCTCTACATCCTCTATGTGGTGAGTTGTTATTATGTAAAAAGATTAATGGGTAAAATTGTGTCCAAAAACCAATATACATTCGATTTAAGAGATTTGTTAATGATAGCCCTCAGTGCTATTAGCTTACGATTAAGTCACTTTAAAATGTTATACATATCCGTTTGAAATTATATTTAAGAGCAATTATTTTTATATATTATTTTCACTGCGTATTAACTATAACCCTGTTGGGATATGTACATATCACAAATAAATATATGTCCGAAATATACTTGAGCCTATGGGGTCACACACATATACACTTAGACGTCATTCATTATAATATATATATATATATATATATATATATTGTATATATATTATATATATAAATATCAAGAATTAAAAGAGAGTTAAACTTAAATTAATTAGACGACAAATATTTAGTAAACTCTTGAAATAATTAAAGTCCACTAAATTATTTACTCAAGTCCTTTGGTTTAAGCCTTTAAGGTATTTATATATTTAATTATTTATATATTAGTTAAATAATGATTTAAACTAATTACTATTAACTTAATATAATATCTATCTACCAATATACTAAAACATGATTGAAGCATCTTTGATCGACACATGGCGTTTTATTTAAACGACGCGTGTCCTTTTAATTTTATATTTAATAATCTTATTTTTTAAGATAACATAAATTATTAAAACTTTTAATTAATTAATATGTAGATTTAGATACCTAATATAATTAAAACTCCTATATTAAAAAATTTATTATACTAATTATTATCATATTTATTTATTTCCATCACCAATCATATTTTTGGAAGATGTGTTAAATTAATTAATAAATAATAATATATTTATGTTTCTAACTTATAATTCAATATTACTTATTATTTAATTATATATTCATCAACTAATCTAATTAAACGTGGTTGAAAAATTTAAAACGACACGAACCATATTTCACTACATAACTTTAGATTAGTGATACCATTACCAATATCAAAAAGATTTTGACTAATACTTTTATGATCCATGTGTTTCGCTATTAGGCTATTATTGGAGAGATCAAAATGAATGTGATGAAGCATCTTCAAATATTATTTTCTTTAAAAAATATAATCAATCATACGATATATATAGTCAATCCGTACTTCGTACGGGTATTAAAACTAGTACATATATAAACAAAGAGGTCTTATTTTTGCTCTTGGTGTAGCCGTGAAAAACAAAAACAAAAGAAAAAGAAATATCTTGCCTCTTCCTTTGTAGCCGTCGAATACAAAACAAAGAGTAAAATCTCATTGTTTTTGTTTTCCGACAAAACAACTACTAAAGAAACCAAACAATTCTTTTGGTTATCTTTACATCCATTTGAACAAATAAGAAAAGGCGGTAAAGCTTTTAGCTCTTGATACATTAAAAGACTAGCTTTCTATTGACATTGGTTGCAGACTATCCGTAGATATATTCATACTATTGAATATTGATTTCTAGCTATCCGTGTTCTTCAGCCCGTTCTTAATTCAATCCACAACAGCTAAAGATAATCAAGGCTATTTATTATTTATGTTAATTAATTGTATGTTATAATAATCTATTTTTCCGTTGCGTTTACTTGTGATTATTACATGTTTAATATGCTCATATTCCAACAAACCCTACCATAACCTTGCTAGCCCTAGGAGCTATGATTAGCAAAATTCAATTTTTAATATGTTTCAGATTCATGACATAATACCTAGATGGAATACCTAGAGCCCTAGAGGGCAATGCAATACGGGTTGATATCAACAATATTGATGGAAATGAGCCAATGTTTGCTTAGTGCATGGTTGCCTAGTAATAAAGGCTTAATCTCTATGAGCGAATACTATGAGCGAATACTTAGAAGATCCCAAGTTCAAATCCTAAAAAAATATACCCCTTTATGGCCATTAAGGTACACCCGTGACGACTCCGAGATACCCGCAAAGCGAATGGTTGTTTTGGGGTCAGTCAGCTTGCAAAACGAGTCAAATACCTAAATTAACCAAAAAATACACACATAGACACACATATATCGATGGAAATGGTCGAGTTGCTTAAAGTTGTAAAAGTGCCGATGGTTGATGTTAAAAAATGTTTGGCCTAGTAATTCAACCAAACCCAACTCACTTAACCCACAATACAGCGATATCGAGTTCTGACCCACTCATTTTGATCAGCTATACACATCTCTTTTAACCCCTCACACAACATCAATTACCACCGGTCTGTCAACACCACATACACAACCTTTCATCTTTGATGGTATAAGTGATAATAATTGCTTGGTAAACCACAGCAATAAGTGAACACTACATGAAAATCAAAACCAGCATATCTTCACTGGAGGCATACAACTCATAACATCTATTCTAATCTTATAATATGTATAATATTCACATAATAAACAGAAAACAGAATAAACCAAAAACACAAAAAAATAAAAAAAAATGAAGGAATGAAAGCAAGATCAATTCAGCCCAATCTGTTGGGAAGCACTTTCGAAAACTTTGCTACTTATTACAGAACAAATAACCATCACCTGCACAAACCTTCAACTGTCCTCCATTTATCTATTACCTTCAGACCGGGAAGCCCCTCTTCCACTCACACAAGTTATAGAGCAAAGAAAGAGCCAATATTTGACTCAACCAAAAAATAACATACCAAAAATATAATATATAACAAATATAAAATGTCACTAAAGCTAGTGAGAGCTAGCTATCCATCCATCTCCATGAGCGTAGGAATGTCAAAAATAACGCCACAACAGACAGATACTATACAAATGACTAGACACCTACGATTGTAGTGTGCGATAAAAAAGATACTACCTTATTAGTGACCGAGAAGGCGAGAATAAAGAGTTGAGTGACCGAAATATAAGTTAGGATACAGCACAACTATCTACCATACCCCAGCAAGCATATATAGTAACTAAATGAAAACCAAGTAAATCTAGCACATGTTGCTGACACTAGACTCGCACGGGTTCAGTGACTAATAATTATAAAACTAGCAAACAACATATTATTTATTTTCTGGTTATATGCATAATGGAAATATATATTTGAGCAAGTAATGTAGGTCTCTACGGTTATAGATAGAAGTTTGGTAAGAGGTAGATCAACAAATGATGGAGAAAAATCAAGGTAAACCTATTGCGTTTTAAGGACAAAAATCATTTGGTGGAATGGACAATTCCTGCATAATATTGGCACACTACGACCTACAACTTATTTTGTAGAACTTAGCAGTTTGGCAGCAAGCTGTGGAAAGGTAGACAATGATCGCATGCATGCTAAAACTAAGATACTCTTAGCTAAAAGGTTTTCTTTGTATCCCTGGGATCACAAAAGCTTCAAGAGAAAACGAAATAAAATAGTGAAATATAATACAGGTTTGGAATTTGAAAATATTGATTAAGGCACAGGGTTTTTGGAAATCAAGAAATGAAAGCTTGGGAAAGTAGTGTTGTAAATAAGGTCTTCCAATGGTGGTTGTGGTCCTCTTAAGAAAAGCGTGTAAGGTGGGCCAAAACACTGGTTCAACGGGTCTTCTGGTTTAGGCAGAGGCTTCACCAATATAGGTTGGAAGGTTGGCTTCAGGCTTCAGGTGTGTCAGCTGTTTTATAGGGAATGGAAAGGAAACCAGGTCAACGTTAAACGCTACGTTTACTGCAGAGCACCATAAACTTGGTTTACATTTAACTACGGAAAATATATCAGTTGATTCAAAACCTCTAGGCAAAGAAATAGTCACTGACCTGCAGAGAGTTTGACACCTCAATAATTATAATCCCTCCGTCTAGAAGAAGCGGTATGCCTTGATCCCCTGTCAACAGATGCCAACAACAAATTATATAAATAAAATGACTACGACTGGGTCTACATCAGTATGTAATGATGATCCCTGATACAGAAAAAAAGATTATGCTATAGAAATCATGAGTTAGCTAACATTGTGAGGCTAGGATGTCAAACGAAGTCTTTTTTTCCCCTCAAATCCCCCCATGCGCCTCTGACACTCACACTTTAGTATCACATCCCTCGCACTCAAATCCCCTAAAAAAACATGGTATATGCACCAATCAGACAAAATCTTGGGACCCACTTATTATACTCACATCACTCAAAACCCATTCAAAAGTCGCTGAGACTCAACTCTTCCCCATCCCTGACCCTCCTCACAAACCCTCTCACCTCGCGGGGCTCACATGGCCACCAGAGTGGCTCACTTCTTCCTCCTGCGCCTACCCCCCCACCCCCTCTTTTTCTTTTTTCCTTCACGCCTCACATACCGCCCTGACAACACACATAAACCAAATAGATAAACCAAAGCATAGACTCACCCAGAACTACCACTGCGTCCCGAAGAATAGTTACCATATGCTCCATATGGGTCACCACCAAGGCGTACCTGAAAAAAAAAATACAGATAGCTGTTAGAGATAAAGTACTAGCTGATGAAAGACATATATGTTCCCTCTACTAGATTGGATTGCTCAACACAGGAATAATTAAGCGACTTAACAAAGAGAAGTTAAAGATGTCATAATACATCATTAAAAATGAAGAGTGAATGTGACCTAATATAGATCACCTTGTTAAATATTATGAGGAGAAAGGTTAACGAAAATACAACAATGAAACAAAGCTTCATCTACTTGGTTAAAAAGGCAACAATGAGACAAAGCTTTATCTACTTGGTTAAAAAGGCTATAAGCACACAAAATAGAAGGAACAAGAAGAAATGTCACCTTAAACTAATAGCAAAACATCACATGTAGTTTTTGATATTCATAAGCTTTGAGTAAATAATATGTACTCTTACCTGCACACCACCATAGCTTCCATATCCATCATTAGCTGGTAATTCGGTAGAGTAAGTATGTCCTCGGCCATGACCCTTAGAATCTCTATGATCATACTTTGGAACATCTGGCACCTCAGGTGGAATACATGGAAGAACTGGAACAAATGTAGACATTACGCCTTCTCTATCAAAAAGATTTGCCCTTAAGCGTGAGGTTATTTGTAAGAATGCATCTTTAGCAAGATCAAATTCTGCGGAAATCTAACGAGAAAACAAAACAAAAGGTTATTGCGGTACTTACACATACACATTTGATGATCTCAAATAAAACATCGATAAAGAAATATTTTTGCTTACCTGTACCATCTCATCGTCATCCCCGGCAATTTTCGGAAGGTCCTCCTTTGAAATAATGCGAATATTAGCTTTGCTAATTCTTCTGATCTCTGTGATTATTGATCCTCCTTTCCCAATAAGGCATCCAATCCGAGAAGCTGGAACAAGCAATCGAGTAGTATACGCAACATGACCCGAATCTCTTTCAACTCTCTCACTACACTTGGGTTGCAAGCGTAACGCAGCCTCGATAGCTGGAGAAAATGTGTCTTCAAATACCTGTACATAAATAATTGCAACTATGTAAGGACTTCATCTTTATACTTCGATATTTCATGTAACTTTCCAGATTATACCACTCCAACTTACCTCATTTGCGGAAATAGATATTAAGCAATCATCACCCTCGGTCTTTGAACTATCCACTTTGATAGACGCTCCAGTTTCCTGCCTAATTTGATTAATTGCAGCACCACCCTTGCCGATTACACCACCGATGTTTGAAGTAGGACAGATCAAACGAAGAGAAAACTCCCTAGGAGATGATCCCTCCCTTGGACCAGGGTAGTAACTTTGTGGCCATTCTACACCTTCAGCCTTGTACCCACCATATGCATTAACCAACGGAGGTAAACCCATCATCGGTGCACTGGGAGTTGTACCCATAAGTGCACCACCAGAAGGATAAACATTTGGTGCGGAAGAATTAAGCAAGTGCTGTGACCGTGATGGATTGTCATGAAGACGACCTGCTATTTGGAACAATGCCTTTCTCACATTAGATGCTTCACCTGATATCTGTATCACAAGAAGCAAAGATAGATAAGCTGAAAATGTCACATATATAACTTATACAACTCATATATCATGGACTTGGTAAGTCAACTTAGAAGCTTTCTACGATAAAACCAATTAAAAAATCGAATCTTTAAACATCAGATTGAAATGTCGAACATATTCCATGCAAATAGTAAAATTAGTTCAATATTTCACAAGCCAAAAATCACCAATACAACAAATTATAAACCACTAACACAATAAGTAAAAAGAAAAATAGATAATGCAAGAAAAACTGACTGCAAAACAAATTCCATACCTGCACAAGTTCATCACTACTTAAAGCACACGCAGGCAAGTGATTATCCTTCAAAATCCGAATCTGAGCACCAGTATCACTCCGTATATCCTTAACAATTTGTCCGCCTTTTCCAATACAACAACCAATCTGATCTGCCGGGACAAGAAGTCTAACTGTAACTTGCACTCCATCCATATTATCCTCATCATCATCCCCTCGATCATCACTAACAACTCTATCATGAACCTTAAAAAGTGCATCCATTGACGGACACACGCGATCATCCGTCCCCTCAAAATCATTCGTTTCCTCACTATTACTATAAACAGTAACAACCCGATCGTCACATCCTTTCACTGTCTCACCAATTCTAATTTTAGCTTTAGTTTCCGCTCTCATCTGCTTAACAATATCCCCACCCTTTCCCATTATACTACCAATCTTTATACTAGGACATAAGTAACGATACACCGTATCATTGGGACCAATCGAGTTGAACCCTCGATCATCGTTGCCATTCCGCCTCTTGTTTCTACCATGATCATTATAATCTGAATGCGAACGCTTTCCATGACTGTTTCTTTGCCCACCCATTGTATACAAAAACAGTCCTAATCCTATTCCCACCAAAGTTTAACAATTAATTAATTATATAGATACAAATTATATGAGCTTATAGGCCAAAATTTACAGAACTAGAAGCACTAAACAAGATGGGTATTACTGAAATCCCAAAAAGATGCAAACTTTATTATCTAGAAATTAATTAAAGTATTTATTTTATTTATAATAATTCAAGCATATATTGAAGGGCTTTTTTAGATGGGTATTCTTGTAACACCAAAAAGATTCAAACTTTATTATCTAAGAATTAATTAAAGTAATTTTATATATCAAATTCTTAAAGTAATTTTATTTATCAATGGTATTTGAAAAAAATAGATTTTTTTTTTTTAGAATTCAAAAATATATTGAAGAGCTTTTCTAGATGGGTATTACTGAAGTCCCAAAAAGATTCAAACTTTATTATGCAAAGTGATTAATTGATGAATTGTAGTAATTGTTTTATGGATAAATCAAGAATAAATTGAAGGGATTTAGATTTTGATACCTGGTGTTGGATTGCAGAGAGAATTGTACAAAGTCAAGAGATGTATGTATTTTTGGTGAATCTATTCTACTCTAGGGTTGGGTTTCTGACTTTTGATCTAGTCGTTGTGGGGTTCAATAAACAATTCATAAACCGCCGCAGCAACATTACCTTACTATTACTATCAACGAGAGGATTATAACCGCGTAATGCTGCGGGTATTTTTTTTTTTATCGTAATATAATGCTTATATATTAATGGAATCAATGACGTTTTAATAACAACGATATAATTCTATGTACCGCCATAATATATACCTAGCATGGTACCCGCGTGTTGTGGCGGGGTCTCTATAATAAGAAATGTTAAATATAGCGGTACTTTCCCGTATATGCATGTACGAACAAACCCATGAGTATTTATAATATATGAATAGTTGATTATCGAAACATTTAAATGTAGGAAACTTAAAACATACACAAGTACTTGTAGTTCAATAGTCTAAATGTATTGATTTTCATATACCTCTCTTTACACGTAATTAGAAAATGAAGATTATCGCTTATCTCATTCATCGTCACTTCCATCAATGCTGATCTTTTTGACTTAACGATTCTCTACAACCGAACATGAGATGAAAGTGTTATCTGTTTGAAAAACATAAATATATGATAATCGAAAGTAATGGATGGAAAGAAATAGTACAACCATAAAAAGGATAGGAAGAGATTTTATGTATATTGTAACACCCAAAAATCTTTGACCAAAATTTTTTTTATTTTATTTTTTATATATACAACAGTCGCGGCGCGACCCAAACGCTATCGCGACGCAATCACAGTATACAAAAGACTCGCGGCGCGAGTCTACATGTATTGCGACGCGACAATTGCTACTGACCCGAACTGACCCAAAACGGGACTAGACTCGCGACACGAGTAGTCCCCATCGCGGCGCGATCACCTGTTGAAAGCTGAAGTTTTGACAGAAATACCATTTCACAGCTGACCCAATTTTTAAGTTCATACCAAAATTTATAATATACATAGAAAAGATTATACATATCAATACATTTTACTAAAACGACCATTCCACTTCATTTTACATTTCTCAAACGAGTAAATTATCCAAAACTACAAACATTGACAAAACGGTTAATTCAACATGCCATCATTTGACATACTAACTAGTATTTAAACTTGATATACAAAATATGACCATAAATTCATTAGAAACGTTTAGGAACAAGAGCCGGGTCAAACGGGACTTCTATCCTCAAATACATATACCATAATTCACTACCTTCATGTCACAATTCATCTTCGAACCTTAATTAATGATCTTAATTCCGGGTTCACCTATAAAAGGGGAAACAACTAAAAATGTAAGCGAATGCTTAGTAAGTACATCATATATATATATACACATATCATGGCATAACACGACACATTAGAAACATTAACGTCCACCAGTCTCACATAATGCTCCTAGCCAAAAATGAAACATTATACTCCCAACGGATATACATAATGTCCCGGAACATTCAACTCCCAACGGATATACTGAATGTCCCTAACA
>JAOXNX010000011.1:2350113-2363130 GCA_028566075.1 Solidago caesia
GGGTTCCTAAAGGTTCCTAACCTTTTAGGGGTTCCTAATATAACCTTTCCCTATATATATATATATATATATATATAACATAGTTATTTATTAATTGTTAAATGTTAAACATATCATATATTACTCCAACAGTTATTTTTTTCCTTACTCGTATTATTAACAATAAAATTGTTACTACCATATTATCTATAACTTTTTATCACCATTCCATCTCAAAGCATAACACTTATCTACTGGATGTCAAGTTGTGAATGACAACATTCAATAGACTTTGTTGTTATAATATGGAAAGTCAGATAACAAAATCTATTGGTTGTTCATCTCGATACTTTTTTTGTTATCTCATAAGATAAAAGTACTCAAAACATTAAAACTTACACAAGTGTAGAAGTCATTATGACATTATAAAGACATATATATACTATTATATAAAGCTTATACCCCCTTATTGAAAATCATACTTTTGGATATACGAATTTACCAAAATATATTTAATGACTAAATTACACTATCAATCCCTTATCTTCTAAAATATTTCTACTAACTCCTTTACATCAGTTTATTTTACATCAATTACCTACACCACTCGACTCTAGGGATGAGCAGAAAGTACCAAGTCCCAAGTCTCGTCCTAATCCCGATACCGGAAAGTAGTACCGAGTCCCAAGTGGGATCAGTACTGGTACCCAGTTTTTGTTGTTTTCGGGATTGGGACCGGTATGTTTTCGAGAAAATCCCGCAAACACCGGGAAATCCCGGTCCTGTACCGGTACCGGTTCATATGGGAACGAGACTGGTACCAAGTTTTTGTAAATTTTGGGACCAGTACCATCGGTACCGGGTCTGGGACGGTCCCATGCCCATCCCTACCCGCCGCCGCCACCACCACCAACTCCTGTCACCACCACACAGCCGCCGCTGCCGCATTGCACGGGTACCCCTCTAGTATTATATCAATCTCTACAATATCAATATTCATTTAAGAGCTAGTAATGTCTAATAGTAATTCTTTTCAGTTTTTCATTCGGTAGTACCGGAATCATATAATACCAAAACCGAATATTATTAAATTTTGGAACTGAAACAGATACCGAATACCATCGGTATGGTATTTCGATTATGGTACCAATATTTTTTATTTTTATTTTTATTTTTTGTTTTTTGCCGTAATTTCGCTCATCCCTCCGTGTGAGTATATGGCTAGAAGTGGAAGTAATGACATAGTTGAGGGACCGTTTTAAAAACCTCATACCAAAGCTAAACAATCTCTTCGTCAGTTCTCTTTTTTCGTTTCTTGGTGTTCCCTCCGATCGCGCCTTCCTCCAGATCTCCCCTCCATCGGAGAGGCGCACACACACACATATAGATACAGAAAACAGGTCCGTCCATCACTTATCAAATTTTCACTTATTATTATTATTATTATTATGCTAATTACTTACTTACTATATTTAATAATATATTTTTTTTACTGACAGTAAAAAATGATCGGTCTAGGGTTTATGATTTACTAATTTTGAATTATATATCTTTTTTACTGCAGTTTAGATTTGAAATTGAGTTATTAGGGAGATGACTAGGTTTAATGTGAACGGAAAAGTAGTTGATACTGTCGATTTACTGCGGAAACGGCACTGGCCGTGGCGGCTTGATTCGTGGCCGTTTGCTTTACTTTACGTGACATGGATGATTGTTATTGTGCCGAGTTTGGATTTTCTTGATGCATTTATAATCCTTGGTGGTCTCTTGGCTGTTCATATCTTGGTGGTTTTGTTTACTGTTTGGTCCGTCGATTTTAAATGTTTCGTTCAGTATTCCAAGGTTAGTGCCTGCGGTCTAACTAATTGTGTTATAATTCACTTGGCATTGCATTATGAACGAAACTGAGCATATTATATTGTGATTTTTTTTTGTTTTTTGGCAGGCTAAAGATATTAATCATGCAAATGCGTGTAAAATTACGCCAGCTAAGTTTTGTGGTTCTAAAGAAGTAGTGCCATTACATTTCCGCAAGGTTGTATGCTAAATTTGTATTCTTAAATGTTAAATCATTATTTGTTTTCAACTTTTCATATATCAGAAACTTATTTGCAAGACCAGATGACATAGAATCGAGTTACTTATGTAAAGGGTATGCGGATAGGAGTTTATTTTTTGGCTAACTTTTGATATATTTTGTGTTTGACATCAAATTGTTTTTTGGTTTGCGCAGCTGGCAGGCTCTTCGACAGAGGAGATATATTTTGATTTCCGAAAGCAGTGTTTCATTTATTCAAATGAGAAGAAAACTTTCTGTAAGCTTCCTTACCCATCTAAGGAAACTTTTGGATACTATCTCAAAAGTACTGGACATGGTACCGAAGCTAAAGTTCAAGTTGCCGCTGAGAAATGGGGACGAAATGTGTAAGTTTTTCCTAGTCCTCCCCATATGATTTTGAACTAGTCGGTGAGCATGAGGTCTTATTGTCTTAGTATATTCATACTTGTGATGGATGATGAGAGATTGTCATCTGCAGTTCTGCACCACTATTGCAATATTAGGTCGATTTAAGTCCCACCTTATCTTGTGGTCGGGTAACAGCTTGGAAATATATGGAATGATCTCTATCAGTGTAACCTATACACCTTTTGTTTAAAAAAGTGTCGTAGGCACTAGGCGTGTCAAGGTGATCTCTAAAATGCTTCAAACTACTTTGGGCGAGGACCTTACGAAAGGCGGCTCAAAGGCACTCTTAAGAGGTGCCTTTTAGTGAAGTGCAGATCAAAAGTTTCGTTATTGGCTATTTTTAGTGGGTTTCGTGGGATTTTTTATAAGACTGTTTGGCGAACTAGCCTAATATTCCTTGTCCTCTCATAATGCCTCTTGAATACTTATGGTATTAAGTGAATTATTTTAAGTACACTGTCATGTAGAAGTGATTTGTAGGTACTCTCAAGTAGTCAATAGGTATAATTTGTTATAGAGAAGTGTTGAAAGTTATAGGTATTTTTGTAAAAGAACAGGGGTCTCGTGTATGTGAGGCGTTTGCCTAGCACCTTGGGTTTTTGCCCTTATCATCTTGGAGTGTCTAACACCTTATAAAACCAAGCAAAGACGCTAAGCAAATAGCATGTTGTTATCATCAGAACTCATATTGAATTGTGATGCCCTAAGAAAAACAGTCTATTATATATAGGATAACATATAGCAATAGTATTTCATGACTTTTAATACAAGCATATTTAGTTGTCCACCTTCCGTATGCAGTTTATGCTGAACTTTTTAAACCTTTTTCGTTACCTATTGAACTTCTAGTCAGGTCTCCCAGACTAATCTAGAAAAGTTGTTACTTGTTCTGTTATATGTTTCTTGAATTTTTTTTAATCTACTCTCTATCTATAACTGGATTCATCCGCTGGCCGCAATTAACTTAAATCTTCTGGCATTCATGTAGATTTGAGTACCCACAGCCAACATTCCAGAAATTGATGAAAGAGCACTGCATGGAGCCCTTTTTTGTATTTCAGGTGTGATGTGATGTAACCTATTGGTTCTTGCCTTACATCACCATTTAGACGAAGCTTAGATATTAGATAACTATAAGACGTGTTCATGTATTTTATCAAGTAATTTGTCCATTGATCTGCAGGTCTTCTGTGTGGGACTTTGGTGTCTAGATGAATACTGGTATTATAGTCTGTTCACCCTTTTTATGCTATTTATGTTTGAGTCAACAATGGCCAAAAGTCGCTTGAAGACTTTGTCGGAGCTTAGACGCGTTAGAGTAGATTCACAGATGCTAATGGCATATCGTTGTGGGAAGTAAGATCTTTATCTGAATGAGAATTTAGTAATTTATATGTTTTTTGTTTTCATCATTGCATTCATGTATTTTGATTTCCTATATTACAGGTGGACAAAAGTAGCAGGGACAGAACTTCTTCCTGGGGATGTTGTGTCTGTTGGTCGTGCGGCTGGCCAGGATGGAGAGGAAAAAGCTGTCCCCGCAGACATGCTTATTCTTGCAGGGAATGCTATTGTGAATGAGGCTATCCTCACTGGCGAGTCTACCCCCCAATGGAAGGTGGTTCTCTTTCATTTTATTTCCATATTTTGTGTCATTTTCTTGTATTTTTCTGTATGCAGGTACAATCTTATGCATCATGTGTGGTTAGAGGACTGCACTTGCATGTCAAATTTATGTGTGATTGCATAACAAATGGATGTTCTACAGGTTTCAATAATGGGCAGAGGACCAGAAGAGCGCCTGTCTTCTAAACGAGATAAAAACCATGTTCTTTTTGGTGGCACAAAGATATTGCAACATACTCCTGATAAGGTCTGGCATGATGATACATCGAATTTTATTTCAAGTTTCACTCAGCAGATCACAACTAATGTGTTCATTTTTTCCATTGCTTTAGACCTTTCATATGAAAACTCCTGATGGTGGCTGTTTGGCAATTGTTTTACGAACTGGATTTGAGACAACCCAAGGGAAACTGATGCGGACTATTTTGTTTTCAACAGAGAGGGTAATTGTTAGACGCTTGACAATTTCTATTGTATTTAGTATAGCTTGGATTTGACAAAGTTGCATCTTTCAGGTTACGGCTAACAGCTGGGAGAGTGGACTTTTTATATTATTTTTAGTTGTTTTTGCAATTATAGCAGCTGGTTACGTATTAAAAAAGGTAAAATTGTGGTTATCATCTTGACTTGGTGTGAGTAAACTAGTATTTTTAGGTGTGTCTAATGTATTACCATACATGTTGATGTAGGGGCTTGAGGACCCAAACAGGAGTAGATACAAGCTCCTTTTGAGCTGCTCCTTAATTATAACTTCGGTGATTCCACCTGAGCTGCCAATGGAGTTGTCTATAGCTGTTAACACATCTTTGATTGCGTTAGCACGGCGTGGTATATTTTGTACGGAACCTTTTCGCATACCATTTGCTGGGAAGGTTAGCAAGACCTTTAAGCTCTGTGCTATTTGGGATTATGTCTTTAAGTTGGTACTTTTATTCATATTTATCATTCTGCAGGTTGATATATGTTGTTTTGACAAGACGGGAACACTTACATCTGATGACATGGTATGTTAGTCAAGCCAAATCCTAATGGTAAAAAGTTTCTTTAATAATCCCCATTCATGCTTAATTTGTGTTTTGATCCCAGGAATTCTCTGGAGTTGGTGGGTTGAGTGACAATATAGATCTAGAAACAGATACTAACAAAGTGCCAACTCGCACTTTGGAAATTCTTGCTTCTTGCCATGCCTTGGTTTTCGTGGACAACAAGCTGGTATGTAACTGTTACCTTTGTTTTCTTTGTTAAATGAATGTTTGTTTACGGGTTTAAAGAGGCAACTATATGCTTACAGCTGAAGTTTCACAACTGACTAAAGGTACAACATGTGTAATCTGTCTGTTTCTTAAAGTTCTTATATGTTGACGAGAACAGTCTTGCTAAGCTGCCAGGAAAGAAAGTTTATTGATAGATAAAACACTTCTTTGAAGATCTATTATTGCTTTACGTGCAGTTACTACTTTGTATGTGATATGTCTTGTACTATGAGATGTCCAATCTAGTTATAGTCCATCATATGTTGATTGGTCTTGTCTACTTTTTCACTCATTGATTTGGTTTTGCTCACTAGGCTGTCTATATTTTATTGTGATTTTGTTGCTTGTAGGTTGGCGATCCTCTGGAGAAGGCTGCAATTAAGGGGATAGAGTGGAGTTATAAATCTGATGAGAAGGCCATGCCTAAGAAGTAAGCCATTCACTATTTCTTTTCTATGATTTACAATTCAAGTATCCATCATATTGCTTTGCGTAATTACAAGTTTCTACTTTCTACATTATATGTATGGCTTTTTTTAATAAATTTCCTTGAAATTTGTAACGTGTATTTTCCACATTGTTTGCAGGGGAGGCGGCAGCACTGTTCAAATTGTTCAAAGACATCACTTTGCATCCCACTTGAAAAGAATGGCAGTTGTCGTTCGTACAGAAGAACAGTTTTATGCATTTGTGAAGGTATGTGGAAGGTGTAAATACTACTAAGTTGTTTTAATTCAGCCCTCAAAGTTATGTGTGCTGTTATTTCAGGGTGCACCAGAGACCATACGAGAAAGACTAAATGATACACCAGCGTATTATGTAAGCACATACAAGAGGTATACACTCCAAGGATCCCGTGTTCTGGCTTTAGCATATAAGCCTCTTCCAGACATGACAGTAAGCATTCTTTTATTCTTGGCAACTGCCTTTTCCCTTTTGTGCTTTTTGTTTACATTGTTATTTTCTTTTGGTTGAATGGTTATAGGTAAGTGAAGCTAGAAATTTGGACAGGGAAGTAGTGGAAAGTGGGCTCACTTTTGCTGGCTTTGCGGTATGAAGATATACCTACTCCTTTCACATATGTATTGCATGCTTTCTTCTCTATAATGCCAGATTGTGTTTATCGCCAGTATACTTTCTTTACATATTTGCTGTCATTACATAAACTTCAGGTATTTAATTGCCCCATCAGAGGAGATTCTGCTAATGTCTTGCTTGAATTAAAAAAGTCGTCACATGACTTGGTGAGTGGCACCTATTTAGTTCTTCTTTAATCTTTATTTTTAGAACATTTTAGCTTTTCTAAAGAAAAGCCATAAGGTTTGTAAGAAATTTAAGCTATCATCACTGCATGTATGAATTTCATTGGCTGCTTGATAAAGTACCAGGAAAAAATTGGATGTATAAGTGAGTGGGAGCGCCCCTAAGATGATCGGCCTGATAGAAGGGGTATGGGAGGGTAAAAGGTGATGACTGGTTTATTGGAGATGATGTGGCTGAGAGTTTGAAGCCTCGGGGGTTTGAAATCTGGCTGTGTTTTTGATATTCTTTTTTTTTTCTTCTTACAAAAAGATTTTTTCATTAAGTGTTTTTTGCAATTAAATGTAACTTTTCGGATTAGTTATGACTTACAGAGAGCCAGAGACCCTCCCACAAGTCTGGTTAGAAACAAAACTTTTTGTAAAATTGCCCTCAAAAAATAGCAAAGGCCGGTTTTGTACTTAATTTATACTAAAACAGTTTTACTTTAAAGCGTTATATCCTAATGAATAATAAAAGAGTATTAAATCAGTTCGATTATGTTAATATTAGTCTTATATAAGAATGTTATATTACTAAGCTTAAAGAATAATATATCTATTAACTAGGTATATGCATATTTATTAACATAATAAATACATAATAAAGAAAGTAAGAGGGGATTGGGGCTTTAAAAGGGTGGCAGTACGTGTGGTGGCAACCAATAACCGTGGGTGGTATGGATGTCCTTAATGCGGATGCTCTAAAAAGGGTTCTTTTTTTTGTGAAAGGTTAATGTGGGTGGTACCATCGGAGACGATGAATTTAAAAGGGTCTTTTAATTTAGTCACCCTAGTATTATACTAGCATACCATGGGTTAAACAGAGGGCCCACAACTTTTATTGCTTTTGAGAGAAACATTTATTTTAAATTTAAAATGGCTGTAAACCTTTGAATTATACATTTTAGTTATCCTTATAACAAGAATCCTAATGATTATAAATTACTATCTTAATAATTTATATGTGATTTGAGTACCGTTTTATAACACATTTTACTTCTTAAAGAAACTTTCCCCGAAAATTTGAAGGTATATTTAATACTTTGACAGTTTAAGTCAATCTAAAATCTAAAATTTGTAGTGAGATGATATATTAAAGGTATTTGACGAGTTTTAAGTTTTCGTTCTTTGGAGTTTTACATTTTCAAGTCTTTCTAACTTCAGTACGGGTCAAAATGGTTCAAGCCAGGTTGGGTTGCCTCGAAACATTTTGTGTCTTTTCTTTTTTGATACTTTTGAGAAATAACTAGTCTGTCAAATATGGCTAGAAAGAGTTATTTTAATGCAATATTAGTGGTGTACTCTTACAAATAAATAGTTTTGGGAGGTTTTATTGATTAAAATTGCACTTTGGGCTACTTGTTACCTCTTTGACTCATCCCATTTTAGCTGATATTTCTGATTTTGTCACATTCACCTGTCAAAGATGTAACATACTCTGAATGAACTCACTTCTAAAGTTATTATTACTCGACTCTTTATATTGTGTTTCTCATCAAGATGAGACTCTTGTGATCAGGTTATGATTACTGGTAATTACTTTATTATTCTTAAAGTATTGAATATAAGAGATCCAAAACCAACAAAACTTCAAATGTTCTGTTTGTTTGTTTGTTTTTTTTTTTAATTTTAAATTTTAAAAGTTAAATCAATTAGATGTCACAAAGTTTTGGCAATGGAAAGTGGCAGTGATTAAAACGATGAAGGCTTTCCGGAATGGGCCAAATTTTTCGCAGGTTCTTCGGGTTTTTAGAGAGCGATATTGGGTGGACTTTTGGGGTTATTGGACTTCTATGTGGGTGGTTTTCTTTGGGGTAGATAAGAGTTTTCATTCCTGTACTTGATTTCTATTTTGTTGTATATGTAATCATTGGTTTTTAGTCCTTGTTACAGGTTATTAAAGTGGAAGGATCATGGTTTAGATTCAACTGAAACATTCATACAAGACTTCTCTGAACCATGCTATTTGCAGAATATTGTTGGTAGACCACAACATACTACTGTTATAGTATGTATTGAACAAAGGGACACCTATGTAAGAGATGATACATAAATCATTAAGAAGATATATATATATATAATCTTTATACGTTTTTTCCCCCCTTCGTCCACTAATATGATTGTGTTTTTATGTCAGTTTTATATTGTTTGTATTGTTCAATGCTTAGGTGATTATTATAAGTATAGTAGTTTAGGTAACTTTCAATTTTTCACTAGCAAAATGGGATTAGGGTCTCTGTGAGTAACATTTGGATCTTTTTCTTTCCTCTTTTAGTGAGATGACTACGCTTAGTTGCCGCTTACTAAATTGGAGAAAGTTAATACTTGCATGTGAAAACATACTTAGCAGAATCACTTGAAAGTTAATACTTGCATTTAACTGTTGTCAACTCGACTATACCCACTATCTACTGTAACTTTACCAACAGGACTACTTACGGGTAACATAGCTAACATTTTCTTTTATGACGAATCATATGGTTTTATTAGTTTATACATGAAGTTTTTTGAGATCAGCTTGCATTTCTGTGTCTTTGTTATTTATTAATGTCCAA
Source organism: Solidago caesia (assembly GCA_028566075.1). Lineage (NCBI taxonomy): Eukaryota > Viridiplantae > Streptophyta > Magnoliopsida > Asterales > Asteraceae > Solidago > Solidago caesia. The sequence goes on from JAOXNX010000011.1 coordinate 2,359,295, forward strand.
GGATGCTGATATCTTTGTTAGACCCTTATTCTGGTGTCAATGATCTTTTACTCGGCTCTTTAGTGATGCATGGTGTGGTAAGGTAGTTAATCTTTGAGCGTTGAGATTTTTAGTCCAAGTTTTGGGGCAAAGTAGCCTGTCATTTGTGTTTTAGAGTGTTGGTTTTATGTATTTTGGGTTGCTCTAATGTTACAAGTCGTTGTAAGTTTCAGAAAATGATGTCACTGATGTTTGTGTTTGTGTTTTTGGCAGTTGATTGGTTGATGCAATACTCAAAAGTCAGTCCATCGACATTAAAGTTGAAGTCAATTTACGGAAAAAAAACATCGTCTACCTCTTTATTTTGGTTGGATTTGCAGCTCAAGTAATGAAAACTTATTTATGCAGGGTTCTTGATTTTTGAGTTGTGGGCTCGGTTTTCTTCTAATTCTTTTTTTTGAGTTGTGGGCTCGGTTTTCTTCTAATTCTAACACTCACTTGAAACTCCTTTGGAGCTGTATAAGGAATGAGCTTTTAGTGGTGATTCGGGCTATCAAGAGAAGTACAGGTTCAACAGTTCTACCGCCTCTTTACAAGACTTGCCTTTAAAATCTGATGTGTATTGTTATGTATGTACCACATTGTAAATTTTACGTATCTTTGTCTTCCGGGGTAACGCCCGGGTACCAACACTAGTTTTCAAATGTTGCATGTCATATATCCAACGGCTGTAATATAGTTTCATTTTCATGGCTAATTGCCAGATGTCCAGTTGCAAAATTATTTTCCCTTGTGATTGGTCATATACGTTCTCTTCTATCTTTCGTTGACCTCCTTATATCCCGTCTTTGACAGGATTATGTATTCTTTGTTGTATCTTTTTGTTGACCATACTAACTCTTGTCAATTTCTTTTTTTCCCTTTCATTTGTTATCATTTAAAATCATAAATGTAATAGACTTGTATAGTGATTGTTTCTAATATAAATAAAGGAGCGACTTAATGATGAACTTGACTTTGTAGAGCAAAAACAGTTCAGAGGAATTTGCAAAGGAATTGGTGAAGGAGGTTCATGAGTACAATGGGTTCAACCTCATAACCCTTTGACCTATCTTCCAACAAAATGTTTACATATCAAACAGACCGAAAAGTGAACCCCCAACGGTCCAACAAGTTCAACCAGGCATCCATGTTCTCTCCAATGCGAAGCTCGATTCTCCTTGGCCGAAGGTCACAATTTTCCTTTACTTTTTTTTTTCTTTGAACGGCCAACAAATCTCATATTACAAAACCTGGAACTTTGCCGGGAGTTACCGACAACAAATAATCCCGACCCAGTCGGAACCTCAAACCCAATGGTCTAGTCCCCATGAGGTCCCAACCGGGGTTTAAACCCCAAACCTCATAAATAAAACCTGAATGTCTCACCACTCCATATGAGTTTTCATACTAAGAGTAAAGCATATTTATTTGAAACTAAGCATTTTTGGGGAGTATATCTATGTGTTTTTCGGATAGTTAACTTCAAATACATAGCACTTTACACTATTTGAAATCATTATGATCGTCTTCTTAGGTTCAACGTTTGAAATTGAATTTCAAGAAACTACTTGGCACGTATGATGAAGGCGAGGAGATACCTATGAAGGATATGATAGACAAGCTAATGAGAGACACTACAAAAGCCGACAAGAGTCAACTTCCAAATATTTGTTCGCTTGATTGGGAATACAATCTAAGCTCAATATTTGTTGAAGTAGACACCCCATTGGTATATACACATTTCCATTTTTATATAGAACTTTATAATTATCGAATTCTTAGCTTAAAACCGACTTTATCGATCATCAGGGACGTTACGGGACTAGAAGCATGATCGGACTGAGTATAAAAGACACCGAAGAAGCAAGCTTTCATGAGACCTACATTGAAAGAGAATTGTGGTGGGAGAAAACCATCAACTATTATATCACGCCAACAGTCAAAATAAACGATACCATATTCTAACGATATCGAAACAGAATTTGAACTCCAAAATTTATATATAATTTTTTAAAAACCTTTTTTAGTATTTATAGAAAACAATTACAAGCCCAAATAATCACTATTATAGATACATGTTCATTCCATATGTGATTATGGATTTAGAAAATATTGGAAGAAATGCTTGTATAAATATTGAGAGTATTGTTGTCCGATGAAAATACAAACACAATAGATTGTGATATATGTTCTGATGTCGATATGTGATTGTAGTAATATATGCTTGTTTCATTGAGACTTATTCTTAGCTATTGCAGTATGATCAACTAATAATAATCTTTTTCACTAGACAGAAATAATAATTATTATGAATATGAATATGAATTAATATTAGTACCAATATTTGTGTGCCAGTGACCACAGAAATATGAATTAATTTTTATTTTTTTTTCATCGTCTTCTTGCAAATATTGCAGTATGATCAACTAATAATAATCTTTCTTCATCGTCTTCTTGCAAATTAAAAGGCCTGCATCCCCTTCATCTTGACACGACTCTCAAAACCGCCCTCATTTAACCTTCGCTCTCATACCAAATGTTGGTTTAGGCCCCTTTGAAACATACTCAAACACAGTATAGTATAAATATATCAAAGTTCACATACAAGCAAATTTGACTCTGAAAAACAGTTGATTAAAAAACTTTAAAATAAATACATTAGCATCGAGCTCAATCATTATCAATACAAATACAAGTTTAAACTTGCATGTCTGTTTAAAGGGTACTCAAGCTCGACTCAAGTCTATAATTCCAGCCACTACATTCTCACCAGGGCTTTACACATACAAGCATTGCATCAACTTTAAACAAGCTAAGCCACCAATACATAGAGCATAAAAAAAGCAACACAAAATACACCAAAATACTTTCTAAAAGCATAATGCATTTCTTAGAAAAGACTAACTTAGAGTACGAAAGTCAACATATCTAATACTATTCCATAATGAACATAACAAAGTCAACAGATCCATTACTTAAAAGGGTCTTCACTGGTCAATTCTCCAATCTGTGGAAAACACAATCGACACATATGAAAAACTAATTATGGATGAGTAAGATAAAAGATTAGACACATAAAACCAATTGAATAAATCATCTTGTATTCAATTTATAAAAAGTGCCCAACACGTTTCATATAACCCGTAAGGAAGATACTTACCTACACCAAAGCCTCGAATCTGTAGAACTTCGACCCTGAAGCTGATAGGGGAGTTGCGCTCGACGCCCCATGATGGAAATCCCCCATCTCCATACGCAAAATCGGCAGAGCATCGCAAAATAGCAACCTCGCCACCCCGCATGCCCAAAATGCCTTCGTCCCAACCTGTAGAGTAAATGTCAAGTCAAAATGAGAATCTAAAAGAATTAAAGTCATCATAGCAAAACAGTTTTCAAACTATTATAATATTCAAAATACTTATCATAAATAATAGTAACTAACATAATTTGGTTTCTTTTAATGTTTACCTCAATCTCAACTTTTAATTCATATTCAATAGCATGGGGAAATACAAATTTGTTGTTATCGAATATTAGAATCTTAGGGCGCGTTTAGTTGTAGAAAACACCCTTGTTTTTTAGGAAAATTTTCCAAAAAAACATGGAAAACAGAAAACATGATCAAATTAGAGTTTTCTAGAAAAGTTTTCCATGAAAATGGAAAACACAAATTTTCATTTTATAACATGAATTTGGAAAACAACATTTTGATGTTTTCTATTTTTCATTTTCATTTTCCATCTCCCCCCGCTCCGCTCCATTCCGTCTGGCCTAAGAGATCCTATCATTTACTTACAGAAATTTCAAACATGATT
>JAOXNX010000011.1:2400318-2417126 GCA_028566075.1 Solidago caesia
CATGAATTTTATGGATTAAAAAACTAAGATGTGAGGGGTTCTATACCTAAGCTAGGTACATGACAACCTCATACTCTCCATCCTCATATATATATATATATATATATAAAATACAAATAATAATAAAAAAGGAAGGACCCACACCTGGCCCACTCTCTCCGCGTTCTGCTCGTCTAATTCAAGGACAAACCTAAAGACGCCTCCCCTTGACGTCCCGCTCGTTATAGCGTCCAAAATCTAAACACTTCTAGACGCACGTCTAGAAGTCCTACTACAAACGGTCTAATATGTTGGCTCTAATTAGTATCAAATTGTTATATATATTGTAGTTTTTGGTGTTGAAAACTTTTAGTCTTTTGGATAATTCATAGAAGCGGTTTTAATGATTATAAAGTTGGGTTTGTATTATGAACTCCTCAAAGATAATTAGTACAGACCACTATATTCTTTGGAAAAGGTTTCTTTTTCATAAGTATAATACCTATGGGTTTTGCTTAGCTCCGGCTTACTAGTAATTTGTCGATTGTCATTATCAGTTTTTTGTGATTTTGTAATTAAAGTTAATCTTTTCTTTTATATGTATGGAATTAACTTCTGTGGCTTAATTGCAGATGGACATCAGGGATAAGCATGCATTAGAGCAGCTTTTTGCCTCCACAAAGTAAACTTTTTTTTTCTCCAAAGCATGTCGTTTGGTCTAGTAATCTAACCGTTTTTGTGATCTTTGTTTTCTGCTCAAACCTTAAAAATTGCATTGGTTTGCATTGGTTACTTGGGTAACAATGCACTTTTGTTCTTCATCTTTTTACTAATATTGTCATGTTATATACAAACTAAGTACTAGTAAAATATAGCAGTTGAGGGAGAAGAATATGCTCCAATATAGAGATTTCTTTTGTATAGAGAGAGGTGTTCTTTCTACGAAGTTTCTGGTTACTCTTGTATCTATTTTTTTTTTTGTAAGAAACCCTTATCATTTTAGTGAAAAAATATGGTTTCTAGATGTTTTCTTCATTGTCATCTCTTATACCTCCAAAATGTTACTGTATTAGAGACAGAAAGGCATGATCTTTTGCCAACTTATATTCACGTTCTCCTGGTTGTGTAGGTTTGATGTTGTCATTCATTTTGCTGGATTAAAGGCTGTTGGTGAAAGTGTGCACAAGCCCTTGATGTATTACAACAACAATATCATTGGTACTATAACTCTCTTGGAAGTTATGGCTGCTTATGAATGCAAGAAGGTAATTTTTTTACTTAAGTACTTATTTTTTAAACTTAAATTATTAGGTTAATGTTACTCTGTTGCCAAGTTTAGCTTCATTTTGTGTCTTTGGTTCCTTTTTTCCTTAATTTTTTAATTTAGGTCAATTGGATCCAAAATCGGATGTTGATCTGTTGCGACACCCTTTAAGACAAAAAGAGTGTACAACAACAACGACAACAACCGATACTCAATCCCGGCAACAGCCGGGGTTTGAGGGAGGTAAGAATGTAAGATGTACGCAACCTTACCCCTACCCAAAGATAGAGAGACTGTTTCCAGAAGGACCTCCGGCCAAAGGGTGGAAGAATAATAAAGTGTAAGGGATAGGGAAACATACCTGACGGCCAAGTATCGCATAGCTGCATTTCAGATATATTATAGAAACAGAAACAGAATACAAATGGCATAAAAACATATCCAACATAACGTTACACGTAAGAGCTCATTCTAGCATAATAAGGCGCAACATAAAACATATGAAAGGCATACATACAAATAGAGAGAGAGAAGTTTTTTGAATGGGAATGAAATAGAGAGATAGAAGTTTTTCTTGTTACCGTAATCTACTTGCAGGTGTAGACTCTTGAAGAAGATGATAAAATGCTGAAATAGTTATAGATATTACTATGTATTTAAATCAACTTTCATATTAGCCCCCTGAACTATTATAATATTTACTAAATTGTTTTATCAGTTTTGAAAAATTTTCTTTTAAACCTTATCTTTTAAAACTCTATTGTAATAGATCTTTTAAAACTTTATTGTAAAAGATATTTGATTATAGTTTGTATTGTATTTGATCGTTATTGTTATTATAGATAAATTTTTTAATCAATGTGTTTTTTAATTTATTATAATGTATTTTTTAATATTACTATAAATGATGATGTGATACTAATAAACTGAAATTTCAGTGTTGGAGTTAATGAGGTGATTCAATGTATTGTTGACGTGTCACAATACACTAAGTTTCGGTGTGTTGGGTTAAAGATGGTCTTATATGAAAGGAATATATTTTTGTTTATTTAAAGGATTACAACATAAGAAAAGTATATCATTAGTTTCATCTAATAACCATCTGTATTTTTCTTATTTGGAACAACATTGGAGTTCTTATATGAAGCGTTAGTTGATGATAAAGATTTTTGATGATGAATTCGACGCGACGAAATGGTTTATTGGGGTGGTTTATGAATTATTATTAGTTTATCACTGGTAGTGCTGTTAAAAGCTCCAATTGGACATGATTTTTTTTTTTTAACGACAAAATATTATAAATAAAATCATCTAGCAAAGTACTAGATGAAAAATAGAGTTACAATTATAATTACAATATCTAGGAAATCGACACGAAAACAACCAAACCTAGATACATCTTGAGGTTTGAACTGCGGGAGGCAAAAAGGATCAAAAAAGTCGTGCCAATTACAAAGCGAGACACGAGAAAAACCCTCACCAACGGTTTTCACTATGTGATGTTTTTGATGCTTACCCAAATAAACCTCAAGGAAGAAGCGAAATTCAAAAAATAAACCAAGTAACCCGACTATAAAAAAAGAAAGGGATTTTTAAACCACTCATCCTGCGACATATAAATCTTCCTACATCTACTCGTAGCCCACAAGTATGAGTGAGAGACAATGGAATCAAAAAGAAAATCCGATCGATTTTGTCCCGGTAAAAACACTTGCTCATTCCGATGCTTCCAAATAACCCACACCATGCAAAAAAGAATAGCCTCAACACAATTCTTCTTAGAGCCTTTAATATGCATATTATCAAGTACCGAAAAAGCACCTTCCAAGCTAGTAGCATGTAACAACTAAGGAATATCAAGCCATGTCACAATTAATCTCCACAATTTATTGGCAATCCTACACACCAAAAAAAGATGATGTTTAGTTTCCAATTCAGTCGAACAAAGCGGGCACAACACCGATGGAATGTCAATACCTTTGTTTGAAAGATTATAGCGAGTCGGGACACGATCGATTAACATTCTCCAAGCAAGAATATTAAACCTTTTTTGACACGAGAGTATTCCACCTTGTAATAGTCGAATCCGTCGGAAGCAAATAATCATCAATGCGGATTCTAGTATCTTTACCAGAAAAACCAATCGTATCAGACAAGGACCAAACCCATTTATCCATATTTTCATTTAGAACCACATTTTCAAGAACAGTATGTAGCTCAATCCACTAGCTTTCCTCAGCTCCACTCCTTATAGGTCTTCGCCATTGAGAAAAAAACAATTCCCCATTCCATCGGTCAGAAAATAAAGCATTTTTTTTTGTTCCAAGTTGTAAAGCCGAGGGAACTTCTCATGACAAGTAGTAATACCAAACCAACAATCGTGCCAGAAAGAAACCGATCTACCATTACCAATCCTTAGAGAGAAAGCATGAATAGGAATGATGTTTTTTTGGTGCAAGTAAACAGCAACTTTAGAGATTTGGTTCCACAGACCATATTTCACACCTCCATTAGAAGTCCAAGACCAAAATGATAAAGGTTTATGAATATTTTTAAGAACTCTGACCCATAACGAATCGGGATTATTGACATAACGCCATCTCCATTTGAGCAACACCCCTTTGTTAAACGCATCAAGAGATGCAAAACCGAGACCACCATTATATTTACTTGCCAAAACTCTATACCATTAACCCAATGCATCCTTTTAATCTCATCATTACCACCCCAAAAAAACTTGCTACGTAAGGATTCAAGTATCTTATTAACCACATTTGGCATGCGAAATAATGATAAATAATAAGAGCCCAAACTACCAAGAACCGAAGAGACTAACGTAGCACGACCACCAAAAGATAAGAGTTTTGCATTCTACTTTGACAATCTCTTAGTAAATTTCTCAAACAATCGGTTTCCAAGAATCTAACTTCTTCATATTTGCCCCAATTGGGATCCGCAAATGCACAAATGGAAAAGAGTCTTTACCACAATGAGCTAAAGTAGCAAAATGATCAATCTCCAAACCACGAACCCCGATACCATAAAGTTTAGATTTTTGTAAATTAATTTTTAACCCCGATGCCAAATGAAAAGAAAAAGTTGTCATGACATTCTGCAAATTATCCTCCACCCAATCCCCCCAAAAAAGGACATCGTCAGCATAGATTAAATGAGACAGAGAAATATCACCTACCTGAATACCATGAATAGTTCCCGCTTCTTTTAAGATAATGTGGAGACCCTCCATAGCCAAACTAAAAATAAAGGGCGCTATTGGATCCCCTTGACGAAAACCACGTTCAACTCTCACAGAATAATGCTGCTGTTGCTGCCATTTGAGTTTTAGTAAATACCACCCAAGTATCTTATCTACATTCAAACCTCTCACTGGATTTTTCTATTTCTAATCAATCATAAACTACTTCTTCGGCTTTTATTTTCTTACAAAAATTTTGACTGGGTCGGGTTTTGAGAATAGGTTTTTTTTTTTTTTTTGTCCAGGTAGGATGAGAATCATCTCAAGTTGTCCCAACTTGACTAGTCAAGTTAGGACATATCGGGAAGGTGAATATGGGATTGTTCCCCGTCTAAAGCTTAGATGGAGAACTCCTCACGTCATAATATTTTAATCATTAAAAACACGGGGCACAAATCATTGTTTTATTTATAAAAAAAATATTAAAATATTAAGATGCGAGGAGTTTCCAATCTAAGATTAGATGAGGGATAACCCCATATTCACTTTTTCCTATGTATATATGTGATATTTAAGCATATAAAAGAAACGATTAAAAAAAAAAAAGAGAGAGTAAGTGATCATTCCCAGTGATGCAGTTCTCTTGCTATATGGAATTAAAAAAAAAACAACACCACAATAACAAAGGCTAAAAGTTATCGAGTGATTAGCTGATGGATTTATATTTCCTTGCAGAACTGTGATCTGTTACATATTGTTATACTTAATTAGGAACTTGACTATTAGCAATTAACACTCGCTAAAAGAGAGCCCTGATGAAGTTAACTTGCTGCTCCTAGGTGCCTTATAATATCTATGAGTGATACGTAAGTACCCACGGCTGCTAAAATTAGGCCAATTAACACAACCAACCAAACAATCACCATCTCAGCTCCAACTCGCCCATACGTGCCTGAAATCTTCAAGTAGCACAAGCATGGTATTGTTAACGAAGTTGTGACACTTAAGAGTGCTCCCACAAGTGACATTAGGTAACCGAAAAAGGGGACAGACAGGGCTATGATGACCGTGCTTATCATCAAGATCGTCCTTATTAAGAAACTACGAGACCTGTTGTTGGAAGAAGGCAAAAACCAAGCTTCAATAGTGTTGACAACTGGTGTGAGCATTAGTGCATATTTGGCTATTGGAGTAACAAGGGTAGTCCATATGGCCACTCTTGAGCTTATATATTTTGTAGGAAGGTTTAAGGTAATCTGTGATTGTACTTCTGAACCAAACATAAGGTAACCGATAACTGCCATCAATGTGTAAGTAACTGTACAGAAGGCAAAACAGACTATCATGACCTGCAATGTAGAAAATCAAAATAGATTTAGTAATAATAGAGACAAATGAAATACTTGCGGTGTTCAGAGCCCTTGGCCTCGTTACGAATTAAGCCAAGCCTCATTGCATTATCGCCTTGGTCAATTAGTTTTTCTTTCGGATGGTAAAAGTCATTGTGCATTTATATGTCCATTGATGATAATGATTGATACAGACCGTGTATAAGCTAAAATATTTGGACCCGTGTCTTATACCTTTGAGAATTGACGTTGGTTTCTCATTGAAGTATACAGGGTAGGGAAAACCGGATGAGCACAATAGCAGAATGCATATAAGCTTATGGCTGATGGGATACCATTCCAGTTTACGGCTTTACCCGTTGCTTGAAAACCAATACCATCAAATGCACCAGCCCAGAAGATTGAGCATAGGATGACCACGGAGGCTAGAACACCACTAGCTGATATGTAGGAAAGAAGACTCATGCTGTTTAACCAACTTGTTGGAAGTACAATGATAGCAAAAAGAACCACAAATCCTCTTTTTGCACCAATATGAGTGCCATAAATAGTTAAGTCCATGTTTGGGAATAAGTTGCTCAAGTTATCACCTTCCAGGATCATGAAACCGGCTGCAACTAAGTAGAGCTCGATGTTCATAGCGACTGATACTATCATCCTCCCTGTTTTCCCGAATGCACGATCGCCCAAGTCAGGATAACTTCTTATTGTTGAATCAACATGCATACACCTTTGGATTAGCAATCCTGTGTAGAAGGTTGAGCCAGCAATTACAAAAAGTAGTATCAAGCTCAACCATCCTCCTGAAGCCAATGCGTATGAAATTGAAAGTATTCCAACTCCTATGATTAAGAACCACCAAAGCGACAATGTTAGGTTTCTATATATGTAAAACTGTAAACTATTCACTAAATGTAGTAAAATTAGCTCTTTTTTTATAGTTTTTTGTATTAACTAAAATAACAACTTATTTTCCCCCTTGTTTATGTTTATATATTGTGACAACTTACTTTTTATGATTCATTTAATTAACCATCGCACCGGCCAAACTTGTCATTTGTTTATAAATCAGTAAGGCTGATTTGAAAATTCTGAAAATCTTAGTTGAACAGTACTTGGATAATCTGAACATGAGTCATTAGTTAGCCCAAACTGTTTCACATCAACCTCGTAAATTGAAATCCGTCGGATGATATCTTGGTCAACAAGTTTTTACCATTATTTCACTATTTCGGGTCATTAGATGGCTAAAAAGAGTTCAGTATTAAAAGTACGATTGTTAAATAAGACATACAAGGTAACTTGTCTCGTAAGGGACAAAATGAAAAATAAATCGCAATTTTATTTTATTTTTTAAAAAAACCTTTCGTTAAGTTATGTAACAAGAAGATACCAAATCTAATGAACGCCGAATATGGACATTGTGCATCTTTAAAAAACGCAAAAGAAGACTGTATCATGCATATATACCCAGATATATGTTCTATAGCGGTACGTAGTCCATACGCATGTTATAAAACCTTGATCCATGAGAAGGTTGCCCAAAAGTGGTATATAAGGCAATAAACGTTTCACATGAGATACAAGCTCGATCATATGCATCAAACCTTTGGGAATTGGGTCCAAATTAAATAAAAACCATGTGAAAATGATGTTTGTTAAAATATATAGCCTAGGGTCAAAGATTTTTATGACACATAAGATGTTATCATGTGGGCTTACTATATATATATTTTGAAAGGCGTGAATTAATCACGAATATCGGAAGGTCTAGCATACGTTGTCTTAACCGGGTTCGTTTTAGAGAGCCCCCTAGCATAATAGATCCCCAATTTAAATCCCTCGATGAGATACCACTATCACCAGAGATCTGGAGGGGAAAACTCACTCGGGCCTACCATAAATGAAAATTAAATACCCATGGCTACCCTCAAATATGCATAGGGAAGGATTTGAACCTGAAACCTCTTGTGAGTGAACAAACCTCTTTGCCACTAAACCATTTGGTGGTGGTTTGTGGGCTTACTATTACTTACTTATAGCTCACTAAACTCCACGTTATCAACAAAACTTATATTGTCATAAGTTAAATTAAATACAGTTATATACAGCAGCGTAACCAGGAATTGAGGTCTAGGGGGGTTCAACAGAAATCTATGTTTTGTTGGTGGGCCAATTAACTATAGACTAAAATGATAAATAAAAATAGTATTGGAAATATAAAGTTTTTTATAGACATTATGGGTGAGTCGTGGGCATCATTTGCCTCCATGTCGATGCGCCACTGGTTATATATGGCGTACACCATAAACAAAAACCAATAAGATTCAAGATGCACCCTTGTAAAGCACGAACTAAGTACACTCCCGCTCTGTGCAATTTCTACGAGTTACCTTTGTCTTCATAGAGTAAGATTTATCTTGTCTATGTAGACTTGTAGAGGGTGCGCTTTGCATAAACCATGTGGATTGGTGGTCTACCAAAAGTGTAATCAGTATCACGGTTTATCCTAAAGATGTAACGTTTGACTTGAAAGGCAGTCTAGCTAACAGAGTCTTTAACTAATACAGTAGTAATCAAATACCTAAATTGTCTTTAATTATAACAAAGGTACGAACATTTGCGGACAAGAAATAATAGGAGAAGAAAGCAAATACAGTATATAGAGTATTAGGGAGGTGCCAGGCTGCCAGCAACTTGGCGTTCTCACCAAATTCTGACCACGTCCTCACTGGCACCATCGGCACGGGCCAAGTTCTTACCAAATTCTGGAGCCCCCGTCGTCTAGAGAACAAGGAGAACGGAGGGAGGGGGGAAGGGTAGGTTCGGGTTTGTTTTCAACGGCACCAAAAGTTCTTTTTTTCTTTTTTAATTTTTGTATTAGAAATAATAAAATATTTAAGAATGAGAGTATTGTTGGTAGAGAGTGTATTTTAGGTAAATTTTAAAAGGAAAAAATGATGTGGTGATAACGTGACAATAAGAATTTGGATAAAATAGAAGCATGGTTGGCACCTCCCTTATAATTACGAGTATTTCAGATTGAGATCTTACTATATTTAGTAATAATTGAAAAGATTCTTTTCACGAGTGCGATGACCGGAACTGATTGCAGATTTCAAGATGCCTTAGTTAAAGCACAATTAAGAATTATATCCAAGCTTGCAGAAAATGAGGCAAGCATTAATTTGACTTTGACTAGGGAAGTTGTTTGGTGAGACTCGAGAGTTTTGTCGATCAAATAGCTTTAACTCTTTATTAATTGAAAAACAAGCAAAGAAAAATGTAAATGTAAGTTAGTGAAAATGGATATTTACAACAACAACAGTACTCAATTCCTACATAAGCGGGGTATGTCAAGACGTTGGTACTGATTTATGTTGTTTAACCGTATTTCCATTTTCATACTTATTCTGGTCATCTCGAAATATTTATCCAACGAGGTTCTAACATTTTTAGACCTCAAGAACGCCTTACTACTAGGGCACATTAGAGATCGTCGTGGAAGAAAAAATCGTGTTTAACCAAAAGGCAATGCGACATTTTTTCATGATGCTTCTTAAAAATGGTGATTTATTTTGATACAAAGGCAGTGATCAGCGTATCATCTTTCAAGCCACACTTGTATCCAACCATAAGACTAAACGGAGTGGGGCGGAAATTTCCCCGACGCCGCCCGACGCGGCTCACATTCCGCCACCCACACCGCGCCGTGGGGCGGCAAAGCCAAAAAAAAGAGTTGCCCGGCAAAGAACTTATGCCCAAAAACAAGATGAATTTTAAAAAAATTAGCCGTTAAACGGCTATAATTTTTTTTTTAATTTAAAAAAACCAAATTTTTAACCTCTATAAATACCACACCACACCACAATCATTTTTAACACAAATTTTCTATCTTTTTCTTCTCCTATATTCTTAAAAATCTCACCAAATTTCGTTTATCAAACTTGTTTATACAATGGTTTGGACAAGATCGGAAGAAATGAGTTTAGCCAAAGCTTGGCTCGAGGTGACGGAAGACCCGATGTGCGGTATGCTTGTTTGTCGCGATGCAATTTTGTTGATCAAACTTTCTACTGATGAATTGCAGTGACATAGAATAACAACCATCAGTAGAAGTTTGATCAACAAGATTTTGTCACGACGGAGTGAGATAATTACAGAGGATATTGTTTATTCAACTAACAATCTTTTTTCTTTGTTTGTAGTGAATTACCGACGAGAAAAAACGTACTGGACGAGAATAACCAATGTGTTCCTCAATCTCAAAAACCAATCGGCAAATTATCGGGACGAAGACACTGTTTCAAGTAAATGGCACAAATGTGCGCGTCAATTCACTCCTTCAACCAAATTTACGCACGTATGAACAACTATCAAAGCGGCGCAAACGAGGTAAGAATCCAAAATGCATTGGCCGAGTATATAGAAACGTGTGGTAGACCTTTTCATTATTTAGCGGAGTGGGAGTTGTTACGTACAAGTCCGAGCTTTTCATTTTAAGTTTTTATTGTTTAATTTTAGGAATGTAATGTTTTTTTTTAGTAATGTAATGTTGTTTTTTAAATTTAAAGAAATTATGTATTGTCTTTAAATAAATGTTGTATTTTATATAAAATAAAAATGTTAGGAAAAAAAAAATACTAATAAAGTGCCGCCACGTGTCAAAAGAAGTTCCTCCTTACAAGAAGTCTCACTCCCATAATTTCAAGGGGCTTCTTCCCATGTGACATGATACCACATGGCGAAAAAAAGCCTAACTCCATCTTGTCTAAGGTTTATTACTAAAACATGAATTACTCCAATGACTACTCCAATTCGCTTTTCTAATTATAAAAAGTTATAAAGAGGATCTGGGTGGATATGGACACGTGGGTAGGTCTACCAAGTACCAATGAGAGGAGGATAAGCTTATCAAAGTGAGATCCTAAATTGCTGACGTTGGAATTAACCGACACGCGGCCGTTCTCAAATGGCTATCTAAAAGTGCATGATTTGGTCGCCGAAGGTCAAAATATTTGTCGGAAAAAGCGCAAAGAATGGCCGGTGCTTTTGATAGATTTTGGAGTATTAACATTAACTAGAAAGTTCAAGCCGCCCGTTGGGCGGCGTCGGTGTTTGAATCGTGTTGTGGTACTTAAGTGGATGTTTTTGGCGTGTATGAAGTTTGATTCATGGTGTTTTGAGAAATCCCACTCGCTCATCCCGTGTATGGCCCCGGTTATCCTTTTTTGTTTTTAAAAGCAATATTACCCGTTGGGCGGCGTCGGTGTTTGAAGCGTGTTGTGATACTTAGCTGGATTTTAATATAAACTATTTTTTGTCACCAACCATTTAATCATATTTTTATGTGTTTTATTTGTTTGTTTCTAACTAATTATTTCTATTTAATTACAATACTTAGTATGTTATACTATTATCTGGATGTAGAAACCTAATGTTAGTTGGTCATTATCTTCTTACGCTTATCCATTTACTATTTGATAATATGTGTAAAACGACACGTAAAAATAAGAAAAGTGAATGACAATGAATGCATTTATTTAAGAAAACATCATTTTAGTAGTTATATTTGATCATAAGGATTTTTTTTAAAAAACTGTTTTATTAGATTATTTAAAGTTTACAAAATTGAAAAGAACTCAACCGAACAAATACAAAGTCGTTACATCACAAGATGAAGGTTTATAAGCCGCTTTATCTAAGCCTTACTAGACTTTTACATCTACTAGGTTACTAATGAAAAGAAAAATTGACAACCTAATCAAACAACACTTCGTTCCTTTGATCATAATGATCTTTTATGTCGTGTTGGAGTGATGTTGTAAATAATAATGTTTTTCCAAAAAGAATAAGTTTATTCGATTTTTTTCTTTTGTTACGATTTATTAAATTATTTATATAACGACATATGGAAACTATCCATACATCGGACGAGACCTAAAATTAGTAATATAAAGAATAAAGATAAAATACATAGAATATAAAGTTGAAAAATGAATGCATGTCATAAGAAACAGGTAAAAATTGAATGCATTTTTGAATCAAGTAGCGGAAAATAACAATTCAACCTAATTGTCGGGAAAATCCACAGGACAAAAAAATTACTACGAGTCTACGAGTACTACGTTTGTTTTGGTTTTCTCTTTTTGTTTTTTATTTTTAAATTCTATAAATGCGTATGAAAATGAAAAGTTATATATAATGCGTTGAAAGTTGTACCATGAACATTTAGTAAATTACTGTAGTGTAAATTATACGTTTAAAGATACAATTTATTATTTCTGGTAATATACCTCTTCTTAAGTGGGATTTTTTATATTTGTTTTAAAACTATGTTCGTTTCGATTTGTAAGGTTAAGCTATTTGAAAGTTGAAACGATGTTGATAGCTAAAATAAGTACATTTATTTTTTTTCCAACTGTACATGGTGGTAAATGTTGTTTTGAAAAAAAAAAAATGATGCATTACGATATGTATACATGTTGTTTAGTTGCCTATTAGGCTATTATTGTATCATTTGTCACAAATTCTCAACATAAAAGACAAAAAGCGTGCACTAAATAAGTTTATTGAAAAAGGTATCAAGTTTCATATAATAAGGAGCCGTTTGGTTCGTGGAATGCAATGAAATTGAAATTAAAAATTTTTACCTTTAAAATTGTTCTAAGTTAGGTAATGAAGGAATTTAAAATAGAATGAATTTCTTTAATCAATAGAATTTTGTACTATTCCAACATTTCTTAGAAATCCTTCATTTTAATGAAGAAAATTTAGATAATCTCAAATTCCATTGATTAAAGTAATTCATTGCATTTAAATTACTTCATTACCCAACTTAGAGATTTTTAGAAGAATTTCGAAGGTAAAAAGTTCCAATTCCAATTTCATTACATTTCACGAACCAAACGGCTCTTTAATACATGAACTACTGAAGTTGCCTATTATAGTTGCCTATTATAGTTCTTTTGTACTTGTTCGATTCATCTTTCAAAATTATATGTATCATGTTGTTTAGTTGCCTATTATATTTCTTTTGTACTTGTTCGATTCATCGTTCAAAATTATATATCCATTATAATCATTTGAGACTACTTATTAAGTCAATTAGCTTGTTTATATGTGCTTCTAAATTTGAGTAGCAAATAACCTTTTTGAAAGGATTTGTACTGTCCATTGGTAAGGTCTTAGTACCTTAGGATCAGTTATCCGAGTTCGAGACTCACTTCACACATTTATAGGGGTGGGGGTGGAGTGGGTATATTTGGAAGTTCTGGGTTCAATCATAAGCATTCAGAGTAGTTTAGGAGTAGGAGTAACTACTAAGAGTAAGATCAATTTATTAATATATAATTCTGCCGTTCGAAAAAAAAAAACTACTAAGAGTAAGATAGTTTGCTGTTAAAAAAAAGAGAGAATTTTCACATTGATATTTTATTTTCTCATCGACTATATGAGTAAAAAAAGTAAGTAAGTAACACCCAATGCCGTCTACTACGAGTTTTGGATCCCAATAACACGACGGTGTATGGGGGATGTTGAGATATAAACACTCTTACTCCTACTACGACGGTGTAGAGAAGCTGCTTTCAAGTTTTATCTAGGATAGAAAAGGACCTCCGGCCTTGCAAGACATGACTATATGAGTCTAAACTCTAAAGTCTAAACTGTACGAGTATATGAGTCATGAGTTGACTGTACATATTCGGCCCAAACAATTTGTTAGCTCATGTTAAATGGATGTTTTGGCCAGCCCAAATAATGAAGAAAAACTGTTAGCTTCTTAGCTACAAGCCTACAAATACAAAAAAACAAAATAATATCACATTCTATTCTATTAAGTTCTATATAAAAAGCGATTACGGAACTTCGAGCCGTTCTTTCAATTTGCGTTTTACAAATTTTCTTTTGTATGATTAATGATTGTATCAGATGTGTTTCCATACTTTGGGCCCAATGGGCTTATCATTTGACAATTATAAAATTTTAATTATTTTAATTTATTTTTCAAGTTTTATACTTTTTTTTGGTATTTTTATTATTGTCATATGTTATTTTTATCATTTTTACTCATTTTGTTTGTAACACATTATAGGTTGTACACGTGTCATTATTAATATTAATAATATATTATTGTCATTTTTATAACTATTGTTATATATTACGTTCGTAACACATTATATCTTCTTATAAGAGTGTTTGCATTTACATTTTTGTTTTACTTTCTACAATGAATTGTGTAAACTTAATATGTTTTCATTTCTTCTTTTTTTCTACATGTAATTGTATAATTTTACTACGCTTTCATTTTATTTATTTTTCGTTCTTATTTGCATTAATATAGTTATTGTATAATGTGTCCGAGAACATGTTATAATTTTACATATTATCACGCACAATAAACGTTATGTCTTTCGGTGCAACATCCGGGGGCGTCATAAGTAGTTAGTAATAAATAATGTATTTTGACAACCAATAATGTACTCTTCAATAGAGATTATTGAGCCTGTGCTATTGTTCTAGTTACGGGCTTGAGAGAGACTAGCACGTGTTTAGCGAGTGAAGTTCAAGATAGAGGACATGTGAGAATGAGTAGCTAGTTTAACGATGACTAGATGGCGAAGACATTAGTTGCCCAAAGCTTGTCTCACTTATGATATGAGTTTGTAACACCAAAAGATTTTATTTAATAACCGTTCCGTTAGAAATTGATTAAGTTTTATAATGCTTCTGCTATGTTTTAACGCTGTCAGGTAAAAGTTTTGGAAGTCCATATTTTAAAAAGTTGAGTGTTACATTATCCCTAATTTTAACCAAATAAATTGATATATAAAATTTATTTTATCTTTTTAAACGGCGAATATTACACTATTTCCATTCCTACTCCTAAACAACCAAAAAATATTTCTAAATTTATCAATGTCAGAAATTGAATCCTGGTCTTCTCCACAAAAGACAAGAACCACTGCCAGTCTGCCACTAAGCTAAAGCAGAAATGACACACAATTCATTTTCTAGAAGTAAAACCTGTAAAAAGATAAAATATTGTTCATAAGGGGGATAAGAAAGTCTTTCATCCTAATTTTTTTTATTCAAAACACTGTACATATACATTTACCATTTAAAACACTGTTCATAAAAGGCAGAAAAAACATTGTACATATACATTTACCAGTCAAAATATTATACATATACAATTACCATTCAAAAAAATTGTTCATAAGGGATAAAAAGGTCTTTTCATCCTAGTTTTTTTTATTCAAAACACTATACATAAACATTACCAATCAAAATATTGTTCATATGAGACTAAAAAGTCTTTTCACCTCAATTTTTTTTAATTCTAAACACTCTTCATGAGGTGTAGAAAACTCTTTTCATCCTAATCTTTTGTCGTTTATAATTTAGCATCAAAATTTTGTCATCTTTTCATTTTCCCCTTTACTTTTGGTCTTTTATAACTTGCCATCAAACTCTTACTATTTTCCTTTGGCCATCAAACTTTTACCATGTTTCCTTTTTATTAAGTTGCTATGTTGGCAATATTATCATCTGTATTTTACTTTTTATAATTAATAATATAAAGTTATTACGTTTTCATTTATTTTTTGTTTCCTAAAACTAATTACGTATATTTTTTTTATTTTTTTTTTGCTTTTTATAATTAGTTGTATTAAGTTACTATATTGGCAATGTTTTCGTTTGATTTTTGCATTTTGCAATTGTGTAGCTGCATTGGTTAGGCACATTGTGTCTTCGCGAGAGGGCCAAGGTAGCACTTTGTCTCTCTTCCAACTTTTTTCAAATCATTTCTAATGATTATAGTTGTAATTTAATTTATAAATTTATCACACCTTTTAATATATCACCAGCAGTTTATTTGTTTTGTTAGACCAATGGGAATGGGGGCGTGCCAACCAACTTTCCTCCACCTTTTTTGCATAGTACCAACCTTGAAAAATGTGTACCGTGACAAAATGAACGGAGGTGCCCTTTTAATACCATACACACATATATTAAATAATAATATAAATATAAATTTAAAAAAAAAAAGAAAAGCCAAAAAGCTGACACATGGGGGCGTGCCAGCCCTTCCCCACTCCTGTTAGCCTTAGCAACATGCCAACATTTGCTTAATTATCTTTTGCAGAGGTCATAGGTTTGAACCTTATTACCTAAGTTTTTATCCAAATGTTTTTCAAAAAAAATTATCTGAGAAAATATCTATTTAATATTTATGTAATTAACTATTTAGTTTATATCAAGTTCCAATTGCGTCCCATTTGCGTCGCAAGTGTGGTTGGGTGTAAACATGAAGGCTAGTCTCCAAAAAAATGTGGCTGTTTTGAGATACTATTGTGAACGGGATCATTCATTTTGCAAAGAAGAGGTCAATGTATAGCATAGTAACTAAGCTTGTGTTTACTGCATAAGTTTATTACATTTGGCAGGAAAGGAATGCGAGACTATTTAAGCAAAGGAAAAGATTAAAGGACCAACCAATTGATGTTGTGGTATCTATTGTACGCCTTAAGCTTCTCACATTCCGTTTCAAGAAGACGATCCGTGTTGAAAAGGCTCTGGCTAGCTGGAATCTCCCCTCGTCGCTGCTCATCACAATGTAGAAAGCTTTGCTGATGATTGTTTTGTCTAGTCGTTAGTTGTGTTGTTTATGTAGTTTCCCTTTCTAACGTCTAGATTGGAGTCTCATGGGGGTGGCATGTCACTCTCCATAATGTTGCTTAAGATGCATGTACGTGTACTAGTTGATGTGGTATTCAACCATATCGTCTGAACTTTTATTGATTTATACAAATGTATCGAGGTAAAATTAACAACTCTTTACCAAAAAAAATAAAAATAAATAATAATAATAAGAGTAAATTTCATTAGGTGCCCCTGTGGTTGTCGTTATTCGCATTTTTGCCCTCGTGGTTCATTTATATCATTACATACCCCTGTGATTGTCGTTAATTTCACCAGACACCCTTATGACAAACGTCCGTTTGTTTCAATCCGT
>JAOXNX010000011.1:2429415-2442997 GCA_028566075.1 Solidago caesia
TTTTAATATAATTTTAAGTTTTTAAATAAAATGAAAATTGTAGTGAGGGGTTGGTGAGGGGAGTGTTGCCAATGAAATATGGATTGTAGTATGAGTGATGGGTTAGCTGAGGTGGCATAAGGGGATTGGTTGGGAGTGAGTGGTGGTTGAGGGATGAGGCAACCAATGCCAACCCCCTAAGTTAGAATAAGAAGATATCATAAATATATTTATTTGTGTAGGTAAAAATTTATCATAGAAACGTACTTTTTGCCATTTTAAATTTGGATGTGCAAATTTAGTTATTGAGCTACGAAATTAAGGCGTCCACAATGACTCAATGAAGCCAATTATTTTATTTTTTGCTTGTAAAAATGTTTTAAGTTATTTATCTAATTTTTTTAAAAAAGGCATAAAACAAAGACTTTGATCATCACTCTAAAAGAAATTTTGTGACGAACTTAATTATAAACTTGGCGCCTTCTTGATGGATTGGTTTTGCTTATTGATACCATACCAGCATATGTAAAGAGAGGTAATCCCTGTATCTTCTTCTCGTATCCGATATATGCTCTAGATATGTCTCGATGTCTCTCTCAATATAATATGCCAATATATTATTCACTAAACTTAACTACCACGAAGTAGTCTACTGGTCAGTACACTTAATGTCCTTACAGAAGGTCTCACTTACGAAATCATGGGAGTGACCAATGAAAGGCTCGGAAATAGTCATGGGGATAACCTTGTTAGTCCGTATATATCTGAGTGACTCGTCTTTTTTGGGTAGCATGAACAAGTAAAACCTTACTCGTTTACACGTTTTATTTATTCACTAAACTTTATTATGTAAAGAGCAATGAGCCAATGATATATGTGGCTGATTTGGTATGCCTAAAAACATGCATAAAAATTTGATGCTGACATATGAATTTTACTCGTTCTCTTTCTTAATCTCAACTTTTGATCTGTCATATGTTAACACCAGATTTTTAAGCATATATAGCAGCATGGTTGCATCAAGTGGTAAACACCCTGGTCTCTGGAGACAGATGTCATGGGTTCAATCCTCATCCCATGCAAAGGTTGGAGGGCCTTTTCTACCATTTAGGTAGAAAATTGGAAGCAGTCTCTCTACTTGGATAGAGGTAAGGTCTGCCTACATCTTAACCTCCCCCATACACCGTCGAGGTATTGGGGCTCAAAACCCGCGGAAGGCGGCACTGAGCAGTTTCTTTCTTTCTTTAATCGTATGCTTATCAAATTAGTCATATTTATCATTTTTCTTATATAAAAGAAATTTATTTATTTTATATCTCTTGAGTCAATAAATCCTTACATCTCACTTCAATTACCTTTCAAAAAAAAAAAACATCTCACTTCAATTTATTATGGTAGTGCATAGCCAAACTTTAAGTTCGTGTATCGATCGCTAACCGACTTTCCATATTGGAGTGAAGTTTTGACTTGATAGTCCAAATAGGCGAGCTCTTAATTTCATTGTATTTAAAAGATTAATAATTGTCCCCCATTTATCTGGTCCCCTAACACCCAAAGAGTAGACCGTTTCGGTTTTATGTATTTTCCGTCATTTTCTCTTGAACCATTTTTTAAAAAGCTATTCAATGGCAGTATCTATGAATGTAGTTTGTCACCAAGACTAAATAAAAAACAATACTATATATTTTAATATAATATAATTATAAAAAAGGTTTCTTAAAAAAATCATTTTAATTAACAGCCTTTTTTATATATGCAAATCCCTTTCTTTTCGGAGGGAAAGCATTTGTAAGAGATTTAAATAATCTAATCTTTGTGACACTTTCCATAATCTGAGAAGATAGCTTTGTCCTGAAAGTGTCTTCGTTCATGAGGTACCTCCGGCCCGAAGGTGCCCTCGTGAAAGCTTTAGATGCAGGTTGACGAATTCCCCATAGATAGTCTTTGCCCTTTGGGGGACAAAGGCTTTACGCCAAAGAAAACAAAGATTAGGAATTCACCCCGAAGGTCTGGTACACTATCAACCACAAACAAATGAAAATACGAAACCACCACCTTTGATACAACCATGAAAATCATGTTCGATCTACATATCCGACTACGTAACCACAAAAGTTACCAATCAGGGAGCCACTTGACAACCATTTTTGAAGCGTCTGTCTTACTAATTAAAAGCACTAGAATACTTTGGTACCACCTATACATATATATAAATATATTATTCCTTTAAAAGGACAAAGAGAAAAGAAAAACATCTTAACTAACAACTTAAGGTAAATGTTTATTTGTAAACTATAATTAAGGTGAAAATCAAAGGATAGATCTCAGCCACATATTTCTCCCTGCTTCTTCCTCCTTTTTTATTTTGTTTACCTTGTTTTTTTCATTTTTATTTTTTAAAATTTTTTTAAAAAATAAAAACCCACTCAATATATATATATATATATATATATATTTCAAAGGACGGAACCCGTCAGTGCAGGACGGAGCCATGGCGGCTAAGGGCGGAGCCCGTCAGGTAGATCACCCCATCACTGATTACCCCCTTATGACCTATCACCCCACCAGCTACCCCATATTAATATCCTTGAGGGCTACGCCCGATAAGGACGAAGCCTCTCTGAACGGGTTACGCTTGTTCGGCTAATGGCTACGCCCCTACCGTATCATTATCCAGATTTATTTTTTTGTATGAGTTTTTATTAAAAAAAATAAAATAATTACAAAATGAAAAAAACAAGGTAAAAAAGTAAAAAGGGGAAGAAGAATAAGAAGAAAATATGTGACTGAGATTTATTTATTTGATTTTCAACATTTTTTTAATTTTCATTTGATTACAATCTAACGACTTAAACAATTACAAAATCCAAACACCTAAACAACTTATATCCTTTAAACAAAATATGTCTAACATATATGTCGAAAAGTATGTTAATGAAAAAAGATAAAAATACACGTAAAATTCATACATTGATATTTAATATGAGAGAAAATGAAAATGATAGTCATGTTTCAAACAATGTATTGATCAAATTAAACATTTATTTTTTGTAATGGCCAGGCTATAACATCCTTTTTAATCTATAGCACCTTTTAGAAAAATCATTATTTTTCAATAAATATTTTTGAATGAATGCGTAGTATGCGTTTAAAATATACGTATATGTATAAAAGTATATCTAAGGAAAAAAAATACGTATCAGAGAAGGTTGCAAGACTACCTTATATATATACCCTCTATTATTATTTTAGTATCTATACTACTTTATAAAACAAATGATTAGAGTCTTAAAATTTAAATTTTTTCAACATTTCCTTATTTATCATGTCTATTATTTAATATCTTATTATTTAATATCTATTTTATATATATATATATATAAACTAATGATATATTATTTTTATAATACATTATAAAAAGAACTTAATATGTTTATTTTAGCACTATCATCTATTATTATTATTTAATCATACTTAATTCCCTAAAATATCCATATTACCCTTTAAATAACATCACCTAAATACCCACAATACCCTCATCCCTTAAAATACCTACAATACCCCCTATCCCGCCACCACCATTGTCCATCGTCACTCACGTCTCGCGCCGCATTGCGCGGGTAATCTTCTAGTACATAATTATCAATGAGTTAAATTTGGAATTCAAATAGATTCATTTCATCCAACTTGTTAAGGACTTAAGTTTCTTCGTGTAATAATAATTTTAGGATTCCAATTCATTCTCTTTACGAATCAAACAACAAATGAAATGAAATCTAATATTTACTCCGCCAACCAAACAAAATATTATATGGAATTCAGATTTTAATTTCATCTTAAATATGATATCTATTCTGCCAATCAAACAAAATATTGAATAAAATTCAGATTCCAATTTCATCCGATTCCAAAATTATGTGAACCAAATAAGATAAAAGTTATTTAGAGTAATGATGAATAAAATATCGAATTTCACAACTTTTACTAATCCTGCTACTACTAACTAAATCACTGAATTTCCGATTATATAATTTAGGATTTTGATCAACATAGTATTGAAATAACTATACTTAAAGCTATAATCTATATGTCTAAACGTTGTTATATTTGATATATAAGTTATTTATACATGTAATAATTTTTTAAAACACAACACAAATTATGTTTATGAAAATCATGTATTTTAAGTATATTAAAAGGATGGCTAAACTTGAAGGCTATAGTTTAACACATATAAATATAAAATACGTGGTATAGGACCGTTGATTATTTTATTTTTTGTTAAAGGTTTTTTTTTTATAATAATTTGTACATGTTAACCACAACTGACAACAGTATATGTTACTGTTACATATCTTTTTATATCCTTTGGGCAAAAACCTGTAGACCAAAGCATGTTCTGATTAATCATTCTTTTGTCAATTGGGAAAATAATTATTTTGGTTTTACTTTGAATTCATTTTGAATCATTTACTCTGTATAAGACTTTCAAAGTTTAGTATATTTAGAATAAGATAAAAACGCAGACCTATTTTTACTACAATATAAAAAAGTAAACTTTTTCTAGCCAGACTTTAATATGATTATATTACTCTTTTTTTTTATTCATTAATTTAAACATCTCCATCTAATATACCTATAATATTTGTAATGACATAATTTACAATATAGATCACTTAACGCTTAAAATAACCATACTACCCCCTTTTACATCAATTACTTTTACATTCACCACCACACCGTCACCGCCGCCCCCACCACCTGTCGCCGCCACCACCGCCACAACCATGAAAATCGCCGCCGCCACCCACCGTAGCAGTGGCGGATCTAGACAAAATGAATGTTGATTATATTTTTGTTACTAAAATTTTTTAATCTAACCTAGGTCCGTGGACCTATGTTATTTGTATGTGGAACCGCCCTAGCACCGAAGCCACCCGTCAACGCCACTGCCGCCGTAACCATCTGTCCTGCCACCACCGCCGCTACCACCATCGTCGTCGCATCGTGCGAGCATACGTCTAGTATCAAACATATTAAACCCCTTCCTTTTCAACCATTCGGACTTTGAAATATTAAAAATACCTTTATACAATCAACAAATCTAACCAGTAACAAATTCGGCCTATCAAAAGTACCCTTAATGAATTAATTTACAACATTTATCCCTCAACTCTTAAACATTTACATTAATAACCTACACTATTTACCGTCGTCACCACCACACTGCCATCGCTAACACCATTATCGCTCCATCACGCTGGGCATCCGTCTAGGCTAATCTAATCGGCATTCATTTTGTCTCGACTCTCGATCATATGCTCAGAATAACAAAATTATATTTTAGTAACAATTTTGACAAAGCCATGTTGATGACAAAACTTAGTTTGTAACAAACAATGAGATAAGAAGCAAAACCATGTGTACAAATACAAAGCTACGTGTCAAACTCATAAGACCTCGAATTACACGTGTCATTAATATAACAATAGTCTTTATCTAGCTCATTAATTTCCTAAACATGTACTAAACTCCAAAATACTAACCGTAAGCTTTGCCGGATTAGAAGCGGTAACGGCGTCATCGTTAGATGATAGAAATTTCGTTAACCGGGAAAGGGTGTAAATGTAATTACGTCATTTATATTCATTGTTACAACATGGGATTCTTAACTTTATTACAATTCCTATACCTTCTTTTTATTATTTACGTTTCGCATCCTAAAAGATTCTTTAGTTTAACTAACTACCACTCATATGTTTGGATGATAACAATTTATATGTGAACAAGGTTTTTTTATTACTTACAAATAATATATAAAAAGTGGTGTGCAAACATATGTGACAAGAACATGTTAGCTTAGTTGATAAAAACTTTAAGTTTATTTTGATCGTTTTACATATGGTTGTAAGTACCAACAACATGTCAATGTACTTACGTAATGTGATAATAATGTCAAAAAGTTTATTACACAAATATACACAAGATAATAGACAAGCAAATTTTCAAAAACATGTTTATAACTGGTTATAAAAAAAATCGTTCATGTTATCATAACAATAAAAGGAATATCATAACCCCTAATTTCGAAAGCCACTTTTCGTCCTTTTATAACCTAAGCACGAACACTAGAGCAGATTAATCGAGTATTCAAGAAGTTGATAGATCATGTGTATTATTTGTCAATAAAGTCGGGAAATTGAATTTAGATTTATAGTTTTTAAGTTTGTTTTCAGAAGATGTTTACGAGATGATTTACTAAGATAATTAAGTAGTTATACGTATAAACCTTTGTTTTTAAAGAGAAAAACTAAGTTTGTTACTTGTAAAATAGGTGAAGTAGGTAAACTTATAATTACAAATTCATTTCTAGATGATGATATTACATAAGTAAAATGTAAAATAGCATACTAATAGGAATTGTGTTTGGCTTTAAAAAGAAATGATGGTACGAGCACATTGATTGAAATTCAAAAATAAAACATATAAGTTAGAGGGCAAAGATGAAAATGAAATAAGTAGATGGGTGGAATTTTAAATTGGAAGAAAAGACAAGGGTGTGGATGTAAAGATGAATGTGGTCCATTACTGTAGTTGGATTAAAGGGGCAAAATTTTGAGAAATGAAAGGTGGGAGGGTGGACGAGTAAATGCTCTGGTCTTTTACTGGCTAACTGGGCCCCACACACACGAATATTTTACGTCTTCTTAAGGTGGACCCCGTCTTAATAATCTTTATGGGTTGACCCGGCTTTTATCAGCTTTGAACCCGTTGAGTTAATTTCAAGATGTCCAAGTCAAACTATATTTAGGTTACAACTTACAACAACTCAACTCATTTAGGATGGTTATTAATTGGTTGATGATTCATGCATTACCTTTTTATAGTCGCATATCATCTTTTTAGTCATATACCTTCAAACATATTTTAAAGTATTGTATTGTACAATACTATAAGCACAATTGGTGTTGTACGGGTAAAAAGAATGATACACGGATCACCTCCGATTTTGATTTGTTACATGGAAATGCCTATGAATTTCATAAATGTTGAAATAAGAAACATGTCGGGCTATGTGAGTATAAAAAAATTTGGATAAGAATACTCTAAGTATCTATCCTATCAAGTTAGGTTGTAACATGCAGCAATTGTTTTTCTTTCTATTCTATAAGATAATTCTTCTTAAAAACAACGGTTGCTTTATCTTCTTAATGATAACAGTCGCTTAATCATATAAACCTGAAAAATGTAATCGGGTTGTTGGAGTATAAAACAATTTAAGCTGTAACATATAGTAATTGTTTTTTCCTTTTATTCTATAAGATTAATCTTCTTAATTAAAAACGATTACTTTCTTTTTTAAAAAGGCGAATGTTCCCCTCCAAAACTCATTAACTATCATATATACCCAAAGTATCAAAACAATTGTTTTATCATATAAACGTGAAAAATGTAATCGGGTTGCTCTCCCCGTACTCCATTAATAAGTTAATAACACTACTGTTGGAAACAGGTATAGTTCCTTAATGAAAATTACAAATTAAATAGTTAAAGTAGCAAACCAGTTCTCTTGTTTTATGATAAATTCAAATAATCACTTGCTCATTAAAACTTTTTTACAATGTCATATCACTTGATCGTATAGCAGGTTATAGGTTAAAAGCGGACTGACTTTTTTTTTTTTTAGTTAGGTAAAAAGAATATATATATATTTGAAGTTATTATTACGGATGTGGTGTGGGTCTTGTGGGATTTAGTTTTTGATGTTATTTTTATGTATGCAATGTGGTTGATTAGTGGTGCCTAGGGGGTGTAAACGTGCTCGACTCAAGCTTAGTTCGTTTATAAAGTAAATTTATTCTTCAATCATTCTAATTTTGTATATCATTATTCTTTTTATACAAATTTATTATGATTATATATAAAATAACTATTTTTAGTAATATTAGTTATAAATATAAAAAAATATATAATAATATCTACTAATTAACTTATATTAAATTATTTTATATGTATTAAATTAGATGCTTGTTTAAGCTCATTTAAGCTCGTTTAGGCTTGCGAGCTTAATCAAGCATATTATTCAAAGCTCGAGCTTGATTATTAAATGATCTCTAAGTTATGCTCGAACTCGTTTAGGCTTGGCTCGATTTGAGCTTTTAATGAGTCGAACTTTAGTAATTCATGAGTAAGCTTGACTCGTTTACATCTTTAGACTGGTGCTGATGCGACACCATATCTTGATGTGGTGGTGTAACCTGAAAGAAAAAATAAATATGTGTCCATCAAAATGCTATTATTCATTACGAGACAAAAGTTAAGAGTACAATCTTAACATAGGGTTTTATGTTTGTGACCTTTTTTGTTTGAAAAAGAAAGGTCGGGTCAACTAGCCCCATATAGTAATTCAGTAATTTGATTACCCATATTGAAAAAATTCGGGTTAACCAAGGAGTAGATTAGATAACCAAAGCATAGTTAAGCAAAGACATTGCACCACCACATAAGAAAGGTTATCTACAGTCATCTTCCTGACATCCTTCCATAACCAAAAAAATTTATTAACAAAAAATTTTCATCAATCAATCAATCTCTCTAACCCCCCCATCCATCCCTCTTATCCCATCCCATCCATCATCCCAATTTCCCTTTAACCTTCAATTTCATCCATGGACCCCTAAACCTTTTTTTTTTTCCCCACTTAATTACTCCTTTTTTAAATATATACATACATATATGGACATACCATCACCACAAGTACCACCACAAACCACCACAACAACCACCGCTACTAGCCCTACTAAAGACCATGATCTTGACCCTCCTCCGATCCATAAACATCTTGCATCTCCCTTCACAAATGGAGTACTTAAAAGACTAAAGCCACGCCACCACAACTTTAATAACCCACCACCAGTAGTGGTGAATTATAAAGAATGTTTAAAAAACCACGCCGCGTCGATGGGTGGTCACGCGGTTGATGGCTGTGGTGAGTTTATGCCGTCACCTACGTCAACACCCACCGACCCGACGTCGTTAAAATGTGCAGCTTGTGGCTGCCACCGTAACTTCCACCGCCGGGACCCAGATGAGTCTTTTCCTGCTAACCCAATCCAACATGTTATAGAGTACCAACCTCACCACCGTCATCACCCACCACCTCCACCCCCACCACAACCCATCTCCGTAGCTGGAGCTAGAACAAACAGTCTATCTCCGGCGGACTCCCCATCCCCACCTCCGATCTCTTCTTCTTACTACCCATCAGCCCCCCACATGCTACTAGCTCTTAGTACCGGCTTAGCCGCTCCACCACCGGAATCCACACCCGTCACACCATTCTCCAACGCCGGCGTGATGGGGTCTAGCTCAAACGGGAAAAAAAGATTCCGGACAAAGTTCACACAAGATCAGAAGGACAAGATGCATGAGCTAGCCGAAAGAGTAGGATGGAAGATGCTTAAAAAAGATGAAGACATAATCATAAGCGTCTGCAACGATATTGGGGTCGAAAAAGGGGTATTTAAAGTCTGGATGCATAATAATAAGATGACGTTGGGTGCCAAAAAAGAACCCCCCGGCGGGAGCCACCACATTGATAATGGATCTTCTGGTGACGCCGGCATCGATTTCTTAACGAATATTAATCACCGGCCGAACAACCACCATCAGCAACAGCAGCAGCAACAGTTTCAGCCACCACAACAAAATAATGATAGTGTTGGTAGTGGTGAAAATGTTATGGGGACTACTAATGGAGGATCATCATCATCATCTTAATCTTAATTAATTAAATTAATTATGGGTTATTACTATATAATTATTATGTATAATAATAAGTACTTGTTATAATTTAATTTAGAGATATATAGCAAGAGGGCAAGAAGAACATGAGGCTGTTGTTTGTTTTTAATTAGTTAATTATCATTATCATTGTTATTGTTATATTATTATTATTAATATTATATTAGAGGAACTTTTTTCTTTCTTTTTTTGTTAATTATGTTATTGGTTTAAATAACCTTTGTTTTTATGTCCAAATGTGGAAAGTATTAGTACGGTTGTAGTTGGATTTTAATCCCCTAAAATACTACGTTTAGAAAGTACATTAAAGTAATGTCTAGGTTTTAGTTTTAAGTAATTTAATCAACAAAATCAGTTTTGGATCTTGAGTATTTAATTCCTTTGACTTCTTTATTACTTTTAATAATGATTGTAAGAAGAAAATGGTCTTAATTATATAATGTTCAAAGTTATATTTAAAGTTTGAAACTGTTTGGTCAATGTTATGTTCGTGTTTAGAAATCAGTGTTTTGTACATAGATTCTTCTTGAAATATCAATGTGGTCTGTCCTGTAGATTTAAAATACAGTGGTATAATGCAATTTGAATAACTATTTTCTATGTTTAATTCTTAAACAAATGAAGTTATTATTTATTAAACATTTGGATTTAATTTAGGATCTTATTAACTTCAGCCCTGAACTGTAATTAACATGCAAAAAATAGTTGTATTCTTATCATAAAGTTTAGGGTTAGAATTTTGATTTAAAAAAGTATATTTGTTTATGCACGTTAACTACAACCCTTAAAACTATATTTAACATTTTTTTTTTAAATTTATTATGTTAGTATGTCATTCAAGTTGCATCTCCTTTGGGACTATAAAATCCCATTTTAGGATAAGGTTTAATTTGACTGTAAAGAAGGAAATAAACTTTAATTAAGAAATGATATGTGTTAGTATATATACATATAAAAGTATGAAATATATTGAATAAAACATGAACAAACCTAGATTTTTTTGTAGGTGAGCTTTAATACAAATATACTTTATGCTGTGATGGTTTGTCATGGTGATAAGGTGGATTAAGATTACGATTTTTCACGTTTTTCTTTTATTTTATTTATTTTTCTTTCTATAATTTATCAATGAGACGATATTCCGATGTCTTGATCACACTTTATTCTTCGATGAAATTCCTAATTCCATTTTACGGTTTGTACCCCTAACTTTAAAGACTTGCAGGACTTCCAACATCTGGTTTTAGGGTATTGTTGTTTACAAAAATGAAATGTTCTTTTAAAAATTAGCCTAATAATTCTTAAAAATTTGATTGAATGACAAGTGTAATTATTTCTCATAATTTCATCATTTGATTTTTACCAAATGTCATGATCAAGTTGTTAGGAAGATTATTAGGCTAATTTTTTAAAAAGATATTATATCCTTTTGTTTATGGTAAGGGTGTAAACGAATCGAACAATTAACGTGTTATTCGAGTTCAAACTCGTTAAACTCAAATCAAGTTTGAATATTTTAATCAGAAAAATGATCAGTTATACGAGTCAAGTTCAACTCGGCTATTCGAGGAGTCAAACTAGGTACTCGAGCTATTTGACTCAAGTGAGCCTTAAATCCTAACGAGTGACTCAATCCCAACTCAAGTGAGCCTTAAATTCTAAGTTTCTAACGAGTGACTCGATCCCAACAAAACATATGAGCTTTCAAGATCAAAGCTAGTACTTCAAATTTTCATACAAGTAATTTTGTATGTATAAAGTATGACTTGTATTTTTTTTTTAAAGTCTACATTTTTATCTAATTTAGCGTAAGAAAAATGTCAGACTAGAGTTACATCTATTGGATAATGGATGCTTTCCATTTTATAAGGCCTCACGGAGTGGGGCGATTAGCCCCTCCGGCTCACCCCCAACCGCCTCCCAACCGCCTCCAACACCATCCCCCCCACCGATTGCAATGCCGGGCGATTAGTATGGATTGGCGGCTCCACTCGTACTTTCTGTCCTTTCTTTCTGATTATATATATATATATATATGTGAGTATGTATATGTATATATAATAGTATATATATATATAAACAATGATTAGTCCCGTCACGTGTCGCGAATCGCCCCACCCTCCTGAGTTGCCCCACTTCCCCTTTTTTTCCAGGCTACCCACCTTGCTGACGAGGCGCCACATATCGCGAATCGCCCGCAAGGTGGGGAGTCTCACTCCCTTTGGTCTTATAGTCTAAGTGGTAGCTCTCTTACTTTAGGAAAGGATAGTTTAACATGCACTCTAAAAACACAAATAGTTTGTAATTAATTCACTAAATATTCTTTTCAAAAAATAAAAAATATCGAACGATCTAATTTTTATTTTTAAAATATATATCTGGTGCATTGATATTTATGTTCGCCTTTAGGATACATATTAGATATTCTTCTTAAAAAATCATGACAATTTGTAAAAAAAAATGCATGATTGATCATAAACCGCAACTTGAATAATCAGAAAAAACGAAGTTGATCTTCCAGTTTTCAAACTTATGTCTAAACTTGAAAAATGTTAAAGTTAGGAATAAAACAAATGTTACTAAGTTTATTTTTCTTTACGGAGTATCAAATATGCCTTTTAAGACTATATTTCGTATTGATGTTTTATTTTTACTAATTAGTTTCATTGAAATTTTGTAATTTGGCTGTGTAAATATAATTCATTAATAGATAAAAAAAAAAAGTGGATCTGGAAGGTTGCATATATAGTAAGCAACTTAACCCACAATTCCGATTAACCATTCAATGAATATCATGTTGTAACAATCCAAACCCAACATGACAAAATGATACGCTGTCACCTAATCCACACAAAAAAATAATCCAAACAACATCCTCTCATGCAGTGACAACTAAGATCTTATTATATAATTCAAACTTTGATAAAGTAGTGTTAATGATAATATAGGTTTTCTTTTTTAAGTTTGTATCCTTATGATAGATAACATATTTTTTTTTTAAAGGAAACTATCGTACTCTTACGGCCCTACTTCTAAACTACCCAAATGTCTGCCGAAAAAACAAACTCCTCAATAACCATTGTGTTATAAGGATTGACATGATAAATGTGACAACGGACAAGTAATAATATCTAAGGAAATTCTATGCGGTAGTGTTGGCGCATGATTTCTTGTAGTTACTTATTTATGGAGGTTTCCGGTTGTTCATTGCATTCGCTAAGAGTCATCAGGGATCTTCGCCATTGGTCACTTCTTGGTATAAGATAGTGGAGGTTGGTCTAGTAAGAAACGTGACTTACTGCATTCCCTGCATTCCCTTTTTAACGAGTGCAAAAAAAATGTGACACGTTACATCTTTTATTGACTAAAAAAAGAGTGATGTGACACATTTTATTAAAGCTCAAAAATACAATAACGCGGAATATTTGATATCTATCTTTATATTGGGTTGAGATCCTATCATATTATTATATCATTCAATGTCACCTCAACTCATAGCGCTTTGCTTCCGGTTCTTCAGAATACTCAATTGACTTTTTTCTTTTTCATTGATCTCAGGGGAATAAATAAATATTGGGACTCTAATTTTAGTTAATGTTTAAGTCTTTAATCGTGTTTAAGACATTTTGATTTGGTGATGACATATACACTAATGTTTTTGGATAATCGTTTATGTTCTATAGTGTTATACAGTTTGTGGTGTATGTCTACAAGATTGGTGATATATCATCATTTTGAATAATTGAACAAGATCAATATGAGATATTTCAATTTGAGAAAGTTCATAAACCATCTACAT
>JAOXNX010000011.1:2477876-2494927 GCA_028566075.1 Solidago caesia
AACAAATAAGATAAGATCTTGACCATTAGATCATGATAAAATTGATGCACGAAGGTTCATGGAGAACAAATATACACTGATGCACGGAGATTTTTATGATGTACGATAATTTTTAGTTAAGGGAAAAAGATTGTTTTACTTTAATACTTGTTTTATTTGAACCATAACCTATATATAATATTAATTAAAGCCTCATTATAAAGTTTCACTTCAGGCTATCAAATGACTTGAGCCGCTTCTAGATGTGAATTAATCGGTCGACACAAAACAGATGTATATACGCGATACGCATCATAGTTAGGACTTAGAGAATCATAAAACGATATTCCATCTGTTTCTTTTAACTTATATTATTCAAACAAATTAAATCAATAGCTGCTTGGTTCGGAGGTTTTACTTTAAAGGTATCACTTTGATATGGGTATGTGAAAACCAATGAAATAATGAAGGTTTCTCTAAAGTTGGGCGGACAGCCGGCTTTTATTAACCCATTACTAGTTTATCTGGAATTGATGAATTGCCACTCTTCAAATCTTTCGTATTTTTTATAATTCATCTATGAAGTCATTGTGCGTTACAGATTCCCGTAAGAGCACTTACACCCATACCATTAGTCCAAGCCACACTAGTTTTCGTTAACATCACATCAGAAAAATCATTTCCAACAACTTATCAACCACTAATCTTACACAACACCCTCAACCCACCACTAATCACTCGACCATCAGCGCATGACGAGTGGACCTCCAGTTCACCGTCAGTCCATTGCAATCCCTCTAATATCACATTCTCCAAATTAGTTTTAAAATTTTCTTTTATCATAGACAAGGTGAGCTTTTACTTTTCCCATCATTATACATCTTGATTTCCATTGTTTCTTACATTAGATTCTTTTATTTGAACATAAATGTTTTTTTATTTATTGCATTGTCAGTAGCTGGTTGTTTTTGTTTCGCTTTTAATCATCAGTTCACCATCATTCCACCACGAATCCCCACACAATATATGGTGTGGGCCCGTGGTCGAGTGCATGACGAGTAGACCTTCAGTTTAGTTTTAAAATTTCCCTTTTCATGGACAAGATGAGCTTTTACTTTCCCCATCATTATACATCTTTATTTCAAATGTTTCTTGAACGTACCTGAGATTCTTTTATTTGAGAATAAACGTTTTTTTTATTTTATTTATTGCATTGTTACGTAGCTGGTTATTTTTGTTTTGCTTTTAATCATCAGTTCATCATCTGTCCACCATGAATCCCACATAATATATGGTGTGGGCCCGTGATCGAGTGCAAGACAAACGGACCTCCAGTTCACCGCCAGTCCATTGTGAGCCCTCTAATATCACATTCTCCAAATTAGTTTTAAATTTTCCTTTTTCATATATAGAAAAGGTGAGCTTTTACTTTCCCCATCACTATACATCTCGATTTCCATTGTCTTTCCCCATCACTAAAAATCTCGATTTCCATTGTTTCTTGAACATACATGAGATTTTTTTTATTGAACATAGACCTTTTTTTATTTATTACATTGTTGTGTGTCTGGTTGTTTTTTGTTTTGCTTTTAATCATAAGTACGTATTGGTTGTTGCTTCATTTTTAATTGTACATGATATGATGTCTTGGAAAATACATATTTCAGATAATTGTATATTTATAGTAGGGATAATGACTTCTGGATGTATATAACTATGTCAAAATGTCTATGCGATGTAATGATTTAGTCGGGTGTCTATGTGATGTAATTAACTTCTAATTTTGTCCAAAAAGTGTAAGCTACCGGGTAACTGCTTACGTGTAACAGGTAATGCAATGTCAGATGCCACGTAGGATGCCACGTATGTTACATACAATAGACATTAAGCCATAGTTCATTACATTTAATAGACTTCCGGTGAATTCCAATCTCCGATCATCTTCTCCGGCGAATTTCCGACCAAGTTCCGGTAACACCATTTTTTCCGACCAAGTTCATTGACATATACTACATACGCAAACACACATATGTTCAGTCTTCAAGATCAAACACAAATACAAATTAATAAGAATCACTTCTTGTTTCTCTTGAATAATGGAATCAAACCCATAAAAATCAAAATTTTGTCAACAACCCATTTGAGATCAACAAAAATGGAATCAAACCCATGAAAATCTTGAAAAAAAAACAACTAAAAACCTATCACCCCTCATATCCCATTCTACGATATCTCACCGAAAAACCCACCAAAAAACCCTCGTCGGAAAATCCTTTCTATCCATACGAGAATTTAAAAAACCCTCTTCTTTGATCTCTCGCGAGAAGACATACTATTGGTGGTGGTGGTTCCTGGCGGTGGTTCTCGGTTTGGTGGTGGTGATTCCAGGTTGCGTGGTGGTTCTCAGTTTGGGCTGAAGCAGGTTGGGGTGGTCATGGTGGGCCGGCGGAGATGAGGTGGTGACTGGAGGTGACGACCGATGAGCAAGTCTTCTTATTGATCCATGTATATCTGTATCTATATATGTATATTGATCCAGTATTATGTATATCTGTATCTATATATATATATATATATATATTATATACAATATGATAATATATATAATGATAATGATATATATATATATATATATATATATATATATTGAAAATATTGAAAATGATATATCTACATATATTGAAAATGACGTGTCATAGTAGGTGACGTGGATGTTGACATGGACGTCAACTCAGCAGTAAAAATGGAATGGTAACCGGCTACCTATTGAGCCGGTCATCTCTTACACTTTTTGGACAAAATTGTAAGTTAGTTACATTACATAGACCCCCGACTAAATCTTTACATCGCATAGACATTTCGTCATAGTTATATACATTCAGAAGTCATTATCCCTTTTATAAAACACAATAGTTACTAAAAGAAACTCCAAAAAAACAAAAAGCTTGGAACTTAGATAAGTGAACAGATACAGAAAGTTGTAAATAAATAAATATAATTAATACAATTTACACATTCTAAATTCTCATGAAGTCTCCTCTAAATCAATAGGCATCTCCAAGGTCTGATCACCTCTTTGTATCTTTAAAATTACCTTATCTCCAACATTATAATCATCTAATGCTTTTAGAAACTCTGCTTTATTCCTAACCTGAGTAAATCAAAGATGGGATATACGGGATTATTTTGGTTAACGATTTCGTTTGAGGAGTCTTTCTACTCTATTCTCAGTTTTAGAGTTTAGACACAACGTGTAACTTTTATAAAATAGATTCCACAAAAACAGGCAGATTACACGTTAGGTAATGGATAATTTTTTTAAAACGCGCCAAAACAGGTTGGCCGGGCCCACTAACACTTCTTATATCTATTTAAAACTTTCCTTTCGACATTATCCCCATCATCAAAAAAATATAATCCAACTTCATAGACAGTTTGAAATTGCCGCCTCTTTATTTGGACATCTATTACTAATTGCAGTGTCGTTGCTTTAAGACGACTTAGGAGTTGTTTCAAACTATTTGTTTGAAAGTAGTTCTGCATGAAGTGTATGAGAAAACTCACAGGCTTGTCATCTACTGCTACAATGATGTCACCGAGAACAATGTTACCAGCAAATCCCCTGGTGGTGGGAAGAAGACCAGCGCTTGCTGCCAGACTATTTGCAGGAACCTAAAAAGCCATAAGATTGAGAAAGAATATGAATCTGCGCCAACGAACATGCAATGTAGCGATGAACAAGTGCCAAGGAAAATTACCAGCAGAACAAGAGCTCCATTTCTAACATTAAGTTGATTTGCAACAAGATCGGGAGCAACCTCAATATTCAAACCAGCGCGAACAACCTAAAATCCATGATACACAATATTAGTATCTTTGAAACTTAATCTAGATGTGAATGCAGATACAAATTTAATGATGGGTGATGGCGAATAAAATCAATGCAGAATGCAGTAACAAATGCCTAAACACTAAAAGCTACCATTAGAAGGGGCAATCTCAATTATGAATTTATATGTAAATGGATCAATTCATGTAATATTTTATTGATAACACTATGGGTGTGTTTGGCAAGGGTATTTTATAGGGCTTTTTGAGGCTAGGCTTTCTCTTTGGAATAAAAGCCCTGTTTAAAAAAAGGGTAAATGGCCAGGTACCCCTTAGTCCCGTGTACCACAATGGATACCAAGCCCCCCACCCAGCAAGAGGGAACCTGCCTGTAAGACACTTTAACCTAATACCCACTTGTCAATATAGGCATTCAATCCCCCTTATGGAGAATCGAAACCTCGCCAACATGGTTTGACCAGAGGCATATTGTAGTGGGCCCGGCATCATAAGTGGCTGGTACCGTTGGGCTATCAACCCTTTGGTAAAAGCCCTGTTTAGCTGGAGCCTTTTTTTCAAAAAATGCTCCAGCTCAAAAAATAAAAGCTACTCCAAAGAAGGTTGAGAAAAAACAGCCCCAACTACCAACTCCAACTCCAGCTCATAGCTGCAGCCCTAGCTACTTACACCAAACAAACTCTATAAAAGGTCAAACAGATAAAATTTAAAATTTACCTACAAGGATTGATAAGTTAAATGGTCTAAAAGTTTGCCCCAAGCAAAAT
Organism: Solidago caesia; assembly: GCA_028566075.1. Lineage (NCBI taxonomy): Eukaryota > Viridiplantae > Streptophyta > Magnoliopsida > Asterales > Asteraceae > Solidago > Solidago caesia. Next base: position 2,482,469 of record JAOXNX010000011.1, read on the forward strand.
CAAGTGTTTACAAATTGTTTTATACCAAAAGAAAATTAGATCTTTCTTTATGAAACTCCTAATAAATAGATATAACAGTGTGAACAATAACGGATCAACTCAACCTGACTCAACTTATTTTGGTCCATATTGAAACATTACACGTTTTCATCTGTTACCTAGCTCCAAACATGTCCAACCCACCAACTCTGCCACTTAAGGGAACAGAGAGTACAGGGATACAGGAAGGATTTCTTGGATACATGGTAGGATGAATTTGGATATTAAACACAAATAACTTACCCTCCCAAACTGAATCAACTGAGGTACAATCTTGACAACTGTAAAGGAAGGGATGGCAAATCCCACACCAGCAGAAGTCCCTATCAAGTCAAAAATTATGTCGTGATTAATGTGCCATCAATAATATTAGCTTTGAGCCTATGTGCCGTGATCTAGTTGCAAATTATTAGATCAACAAATGCAAATAGTACAAAAAATACCTGTTTGAGTGAATATTGCAGTGTTGATCCCAATTAAATTTCCTTTGGAATCCAACAAAGGTCCTCCACTGCCAACATCATGGTGTGAAGATACTCAAATTTACAAACGGAAAATGTTGTGCATGGATAATGTGTATATATTGCTTGTTTTAATGATTTATTATTTGGAAGTTCTCCATAAAACTGTGATGATACTTTATTGAAAAGCAAGGATGTTCAGTTTTACTAATATCCTGAATATAGAGTTAGCAGAAGGTATCATTTAGGATAATAGTGGGATGAGAGACCTGTTTCCAGGGTTAATGGCAGCATCTGTTTGAATTCCTCCTCCAATTGTGACACCGGTTTGACTGAATATATCTCTATTGAGCCCGCTAATAACCCCCACTGTGAGTGTGTGATCAAACCCAAACGGATTTCCTATGGCTAAACACTGTTGCCCAACTCTTAAGAAAGAAGATTGACCAACCTTCATAGGCCTCAATAAATCCACAGGTGCTTCCACCTAGGTTATCGACAGATGATACAACGTTGACTTATGTATGAACTACCTACCTTCATGTATTGGTAATATCCAGAAAAACAGTATTAAACAAATGGAAAATTTACCTGCAAGACAGCAAGGTCCTTAGAGCGATCAGCACCAATCAACTTGGCTTCAAAATTCTTTTGTATCCTTTATATATGTTTGAAAAAGGATGTGATGAGGCGATAATTTATATAAATCACAGAATAAGGAAAATAACATAAGGCCATATATAATGGCTCACCCTTCTGAGGCAAGAATATTTACACGAGCCACAACTTGTCCAGGCTTCGGATTCCTTGATAGAGAATTGCCAATAACTGTAGTAAAGCAAAAAGGAGGAAGAGATTATTGAGAAAAGACGTTAAAGAATGATGAACAATATAGAGCTTTCATAAAATGTCAATACCTTTAGTATGATAAACCTTTATAAAAATTAATTACCATTATGATCCAACTAATATATATGGAGTAATAATATGCATTAGGTGTATGTGACAAAAAGGTATTCGCAGCAGGTCAGTTAAACCCGACCCAACACATTGACATGTCTCACAGTTTTACTTGTACCCATCACCCAATAGACCCAGTTTGCCACTTATACAGTAAAAGTCAATATCTCTTGTTCTGAAGTAACAACAGCAGGAACATTACATGTCCTTACCATGATAATTTGTGACAATGTGCCCTTCCGCATCCCAAACAACCCCGGAACCATTTCCTTCAGGAATCTGCCAATGATCGATGTATCAGATAAAACTACTCGCATCCGCCTTTTAGCAATAAAACTAAGCATTAGAGGGAGCATTTCAATCCACTTACTTAATGGATTAATTTGCATTAAGTAATATTGCCAACAGGCCACACAAGTAAAGCAAATAATCGCCAAAAAGGGTCAATAAGGATGGAAAGTCACTCAAAGTTATATATAGAGCATAAACTATCCAAATTATTTAATTAAAAATAAATAAAATAAAATAAAACAAAAAAAAAAACTTTTGTTTATTATTGATACACTAATTACCTATAGACAAATTAAAATATTTGGACAACACGAGTTTTGGACTACCCGACCCGTACAAAATATAACCCATTTGACCCACCCATTAAACAGCCATGTATTGTGGATACGTTCATGCAAAATTACCTCAACTACCCCTGTAACGTTAAGCTGAGGCCGTAGAGTGACATCAAATATGTTGACAACAGAGTACGTGTTGTTCTCAAAAAGCTTGACAATTCTTTCCTGCCAAGCATACACATATCAATTTACCTGCCATAAACATCATTATAAAAGGGTAAAATACACAAGAGAACTACTTTAACGAGAGAGAAAGGGAAGAAAAAACAAAACTAAAAATACTAATCAGAAACAGTTTATGCAAACCTCCGGTGGAAAAAGTGGCCCGGAAGGAATAACAACAGGTGTTACTTGTTCAATCGTCACAGATGGGTCTCCTAAAGCATTAGCTGCACAAAACATTGTTTTATATAAAGAAAAGAAAAAAAAGTAGTTTTAGACATAAAGCAGCACATTACATTGGGCATACATAAGAATACTCAAACTGATTTGATCCTCTAATGATTTGGTGATGTAAATTGTAAACTATGTGGTAATAAGTAATGAGCTCTTTTCGATGGCACCGTTTCAGACTTTATTGAAACTACAAATTATTAAGAGAAACAGGAAGGATTGTTCAAACCTGATGAGTACCTTGAAGGAGGGTAATATAACGGCATTAACAAACTTGTTAACAGTATTCTTCGAGTTATAGGAAAACCCCGTGTGACCTCTCCCAAATTTTTCAGTGTTTTTTCACCAACTCTACAAGAATGGAACACAAAAACTACTTGAGAAAGCTTGAAAAGGTAATGAAACTGTAACTTGAGGTCAATCAAAAAGAACTAGGTACTATCATTAGTTTAACAGATAAGATAGAGTATACACCACATTCTGCAAAAAAGAGCTAGCATATGAAAGTATTTGGAACGGAGCTTGGTTAATTTGGTCGCAATGTCAATACTTGACCTCCAAACAACAACAACAACAACAACCGTACCCAATACATAAATGGAGTATGGGTGAGGTGAGGTGTAGACAGTCTTGCCTCTACCCAAAGGTACAAAGACTACTTCCATAAGGATCTCCGGCAATGTCAATACTTGACCTCCATTAGCTCAAATGTTAATTGAGCAATGCAACATACACGGCAACCGGTTTAAACATAACTTAAAAAGGCTGGGGTGTGTTTAGCACAAAGCTTATGGGAGCTAAAGTTTATGTGGAAAGCTCAGGCTCTCATTGAAAGAAAAGCTTTGTAGGGTCATTCAAGGCGACTCTCCCAATTTTATGTCACAAATATGTTCCTCGGATAAATGCATAGTAATTAAGACATAATTCTTGAATACTAAAAGCAATTAATTAAAGGAATACGTATATATCGATATATATATAATATATAATTACGTTTTGGTGAAAATGCGAGGGGAAACGGCGTCTTCATGGTCACCGGAGGAAGAACAAATGGAGGAAATTCCGTCAAAACAGAGTTTCCGGCGACCAACGAACCGCCTTGCCGGAGAAACAGATTCCGTTTGAGGGGGAAGCATGTAACCGTTCCAAGCCATAACCATAACTACCATCTTTCTCCTATTATTATATAATTATAAAATAAAATAAAATGGATTTTGATTTGGTTTGTTATCGTCACACGCTCACACCAGGAAGATACTCTTATCGTGTTATTCGCTTTCCTTCAAAAATATCCTTTTTTTTAAACAAATTTCAGTCAATACTAAAGACTATGGGGCTGTTTTCAATTTTAAGGGGTTTCCAGGGCTTTTAGGGTTGAAAAAAAAAAGGCACACATCTATCCCTAATCACAACTCTACCTTCAAATTTTTGTGACAAATATATCCGCTATATTTGACAAGAGTTTTAAGAAGCTTTAAAAGCTTTGTTTGGAAGGTTTTACTTTAACTTTTAGTTTGAAAGAAAAAGCTCTTAAACTAAAAGCTACTGAAAGTAGCATTCCAAATAGCTTTAGCTTTTTAAAGCTTTTTTAAGATAAATTTACTCATTTTATACTTTTAAGTTGCAGCTACAGCTACTGCACCAAACACCTTTTAAAAATAAAAGCTACAGCTAACAGCTTTGATAAAAAGCTACAGCTTTAATAAAAAACTACAGCTACCAGCTAACAGCTTTCTATGTAGATGCACTCAACTTTTAATTAAAAATTAATTTGTTTTTTGTTAATCTATACAATTTAATCAATTTTAAATTTTCAACATTTACATCTCAACCTAAACCAATTTTTTATTATATTAATATATGATTTATAATTAGGATAACCGTACAAAATAAAAATCAACTTTGATCGAATTCACGTAATTAGTAATGTCCTATAAACTTTTTACTTTTTAGAAACCATTTTTTATTTATTCACGTAATTAGCAATGTAAACTTTTTACTTTTTAGAATCCATCTTCTATTTTATTCACATAAATAGTATAAAAAAAACACGGTCATATATTACTATTTAGAACAAATTGCATTGTTGGTCTCTGTGATATCGCCCGATTTACAAGAATGGTCCAACTTATGCCAAAGTGACGATTTTGATCTAGTTTTTATTTTTTTAGTGGCAATCTTGGTCCAAATAGTAACATCCGTCTATTTTACACTGTTAATGAAGTAATGTGCCACTCACGTGAGGGACAATTTCATCTTTGTAAACAAACAAGGACTGCAACTAAGTCAATTTTTATTTAGAAAGTAAGAAAATATAACATATAGTCATTGTTACCTAAAACGAAACTTAACGAGCTGCGGCCTGCGGTGTGGAAATTACTATTTCGTTGTATATAAATTATTGATAAATAAGATTGAAAACGATAAATATCATAGGCGTCTTAAAGATAAAATTGTTAGCCCTTTCCTATGGGTCGTCGTGCCCCTCGTCTTTGAAGTCATCGTTCATAATGTCATAGGGAGGAGGTCGTCGAGGTAGGTCATCGTCTTCACTCGTTATTTTTTAGAAATGGATCGACGAGCATTTTTATATATGTGTGTGTATGTTTAATATTTTTTTTATTGGAGATGAGGTGGGGATGAAGGTATGATAAGGAGGGGGTAGTTTCTTGGGTGTGTCTTGGAGAGAGAAAGCTGATGTGGCAGTCAAGACGAGGGGATGACGGCGTCAGGATAGGAAGAGGCCTTAGTATCTTAAAAGACCGCCTATTTCTATTTTTTCTTTTTCTTTTTTTTCTTTTTTATCTTTCTGTTGTTTAACTAATCACTCCACTTTCGTAATCTGATCGTCTATATCTAATCAATTGCAACCTCTTCTTACTTCATCAACCTTTTATCCATGTTTTGATATCTGAATTTATGTAAGAATACCACCACTGGTAGATTTTTAAAAATATTGTATTATTAGACAATCTTCAGTTTTGTATAATCAAAAAATAAAGGCTTTTTTTTTGTAAATAAATATCTAATTATTTATAGCTTCGAGTTCCCGGAATATCTTTCGTTTTCAAAAGAATACATATAACAAACATTTTACCTTCATTAATTATCATTACTTGTAAAAAAATTTACCATCGTAAAAAATTATCGAACATTACCAACAAATAAAAAAAGTTTACTTCCGCATTATTACAAAGATACTATGTCTTATATAAACCTTTCTATAAAACGGTAACACGATTGGATTTCATCAATGAAAATATATAAGAGGGTGAGAGATTTTGCTTTGAGTAAGGCACCGTCCACATAAATCAACAGGGTCGTCCCATAAGTCTAATAATATTTGCAAAGATATTGTAAGTAGCCTATAATATTTGCAGTATATGCATATGTGAATAAATGCTTCTTCTTTTTTTTACTTTGAAGTTTATATTTTATTCGATTGATATATACATTTTTGTTCTTTTTGGGTTTCTTTGATTTTTTTATTTAGTTTTACTTTATATTATTTTTTTATTATTTTTTAAATTTGGTTTTTTTTACCATTTTGGTTTGCTTTTTTCAACTTTTGATCAATTTTAGTTTTTTCCAACTATTTTTTTTTAACATTTTGTTTTATATATATTTATTTTTGAAATTTTTTTAGTACTTTCTGTTGAAATTTTTGGTTTTGGTTTGGTTTTTGGATTTTTTTCGTGACATTTTTTCTTTTGTAATTTTTTGGAATAAACATAAACATGAGTGTGTGGTTGTGTTATTGTCTTTAAAAAGAAAAGCGGACAATCACGACCACACGTGGGATGAACGTGTGAGATTTTTTAAATGATAGTGCAAAATTTTAAACAATATTCGTATGAGATTTTTTTATTTATAAATAGCATAACGGAACCGCATCAATAGTAAACACAAACACGATAGTTGAAGCCCCGTAGCACAGGGCATTTAAACCAACTAATTACTATCACTAATGTAATATAATATATCTATCAATCTATATAAAGAGAGTCTTAAAATCTCTATTGATTAAGTAAGAATTATTGGATAGATTTTAACATTAAATTAGAACATTGGATTAAAATGATGATCCCATATTTGACTTAAGTTTGAGTCAAGATTATTTTAAACTTTTTACGTTAAAACTTTTTATTAAATCCTTTCGCATTAATTATTATTCAATAAATAAATTTATTTGTAAAGCATAAAAAATGTGTTGAATTTGGAACCATTTTTCTCTCTACGTAGTGTATTAAAATATATGTTCTTTTCCATGTGTTTTGTTTTGAACTATTAAAATAGAAATATATGTTATTATAAAAAAAATTAAAATGTAAGTAATTACTGTATATGAGTTTATCCGTGCGGGGCAATAATCTACTTAATTATAAAAACAAATAATGTTATTTACTTTCTTTAACCCGCATATAAATTAAAAAGTTATTTATTATACTATTAATTGGTAAACTAAAAAATATATATATATACTACTATATAAAATATTTACCCCATCCTTTTCAACTAAGATTTTCATAACATCAAAATGCCCATAGACTTTCTATATCCCTAACAACTAAAACACATGATCTACCAAAAATATTCTTAATGAATTAATTTATAACATTTATCTCTTAACTCCTAAATAACTACACTACACCCTTCTTATATCAATAACCTACGCCGCCGCCACTACCACCGGTTGCCGCCGCCATCACCACACCGCCGCCGTTACCCTCACTGCCGCTACCATCGCCGACGCGTCGCGTGGTTATTCATCCAGTTAGTATTATTAATCTGTCGGCTATTTTGTATTATTTTTTCTCTTATAAAATACAAATTTTAAATCATTATTAAACGTTTTAAGTTTTAACCAATGATAAGCAGTTATTAAAACCTTAGGAAAATGAAAGCGTACGCAACAATAAATAGATAAATTAATTAATTTGTACACTCAAGTTTATATTTACCACCAAAATAGTTTTTATGCCTTCTTTTTCTCTAATGATACGTTCCCCGGATCACTTTCTGAGTATATATATACACTTCATTTCAAAATGCCATAAATAACAATAAACTGTGTGTTTTTGTGTGTGAAATAGAGAATTTAAAAAGAGAAATATAAATCTTGTTCTTGATATAAAAAAAAGCACATTTTCATCAAATGGGTAAAATTAGCCATTAGCTTTCGCGGTTTCGTTCTCATTCAATTTGGGTTTGATTTTCTAGTGGGTGTTCATAGCTTCCTATGTTTCATGTTCAGTTGGGTTTTTAAAAGTAGTTTTCTAGTGGATGTTTATAGTCTCCCCTGTTTCTTGATAATTCAATTTCGATATTTTATTTCTGAAAACTGAAGTGGGTGTTCATAAATTCATCTTCTTCTTAATAATTCCATCTGGGTTTTCTGAATTTCATAGTGGGTGTTCATTTGATTTGGGATTTTTTGATATTTGTAGTTGGTTTTGCTATATTCCCCTGTTTCTTGATAATTTGAATCGGGATTTCTTATCTCTGAAAACTCCAATGGGTATGCATAGATTAATCTGTTTCTTGATTATTTGATTTGGGATTTCTGAATTCTGTAGAGGGTGTTCATTCTATTGATTATTTGATTTGGGGTTTCTGATAGTTGTATTTAGTGTTGCCGATTTCTCTGTTTCTTAAGCGTTTTTCAAGATTAAAGTTTGGTATCATGGAAGAATTTTTTGTTTGCCCATTATGTAAAAAGAGTTTTTTAAATGGGAATCAGTTGGAAGCTCATGTGATCTTTGAACATAACAACATTGAGCATGATCAAGTAGGCATCGATTGCGGAAAGGGTGTTGAACTTGATAAAAGAAAATTAATCAAGAAAGAAATAAAGTTGGAGATTGATGAGGAAAAATTAATCAAGAAAGAAATAAAGTTGGAGGCTGATGAAAATTATGGAGTCAAGTCTTATGGGCCGAACAAAAACTGGGCGATTGATAAAAAGGCGATCAAGAAAGAAATAAAGTTGGAGGTTGATGAAAAAGTAATCAAGAAAGAAATAAAGTTGGAGGTTGATGAAAAAGTAATCAAGAAAGAAATAAAGTTGGAGGTTGATGAAGATTACGGTGTTAAGTCTTATGGCCCGAATAAAAATCCCAAGAAATTTCGGGCTCATCCAATTAGGATAACATCAGATTTGATTTCTAAGCAATGTGGAAAGGTGTCTCATTCATCAAGTGGTCTTGCTAGTCACATGAAAACTCATTCACTCGTAAGAAAGCGATCAAATGTTACGAATAGTGATGACGAGGTGAAAAAGGGGGCTTTGAGCTTGGTGATGCTCTCTGAGAATAGGAAAGATTTGTACTTGGATGAGGATAAACTGGTAATTCCAAATGTTTATGTTGATGGGGTAAAGAAAGAGGGCAATGGTGAATCTGGGGCAGGTCAAAGTAGTACTGGAATAGTGAATACCAATCTGAGGTCAAATGTTCAAGAGGTTAGGGACAAAGGTAATAGAAAGGGTAATGATAATCAAAGTAGCACTGTTTTAAGCGAACCGAAGACTTATAAATGCCAGACTTGCTTCAAGGAATTCAGCTCGTTTCAGGGTTTAGGGGGGCATATGAAGATTCATAAACAAACTCCGTAACGAGGTGACAGTAAGTAATAACACTCGTCCTAAAGAAAGACAGCCCTTGATTCGTTCGACATTCTTGAACGTTTGGATCTCAACTAGGGAGGATGAAGAATGACGTTGATTCTTTTGACTTGTGCAGCAGTGATATCAAGTTAAGGATAGTATGGAAGTTAAGGATATAGTTGTTAAAACTAGGGAGGATGAAGAATTCAGCAGTTTGTTCATTTCCATAGTTGAACGCAAAATCTTGCCTGGTGTCATACATTTTTTCGCTTATATGTGTAGTTTGATCATTTTTATCCCTACAGAAGGGAACTGGTTGTCTCGTTACTAACGTGAAATATAAATCTGTTTGGGAGTAATCAATTATAAGTTGGTTTTTAGTTAAAACTAATTACTTTATGAAATGATCATATATTCTTAAACTATACATTTTGAGAAACTTGTATAAATGAAAGTTAGTGGCATTTTATAAATTATAATGAAACTTTCTGATCTCATAAACACAAAATTCTTTTGTGAAGTCTGAGATAGTATTTGTAGGGAGTATGTGTTTGAGTGTATCTATCTTCCATAATATAATTAAATTTCCATAGGTGTTCATGATATGGATATCCTCTCATTTCAATATGAACAACGTCATGTTGATAGTTTTATGATATGAAACAAAATTATTTTTAAATAAAAGTTGGAACCATAATGAAACATTAATTTATTTTTACTCTAACAAAAATATGAATATGACATGTGACGTTCATTTTGAACATGAAAGGATCTTAATTCGATATGATGTAATATCATCTCCATTCAGCAAAAGCCAACACTTTGGTTTGAGTTGTAAAATAATGCATTATTTGACATATTGTTTTCAGTTCTTCGGTTTTGTAAATTAAAAAATAAATTGCCTTTTAATATCTAGTTATTAATAGCTTCGGGTTCTCGGAACTTTTTCGTTTCAAAAAGATACATATAACAAGCATGTTACCTTCTTTATTATTACTTGTGAAAACCGGCGTCAAAAATCATCGGACGCTACTAACAAAAGAAGTTTACTTCTGCCGTATTATGCTATTTAGTTTATAGTTTATGGGGAAATAATCCGTAATGCAGATTTGTTAAGAAAAAAGTTTTCATTTTGTTCTCGAAGTTTATTAAATGTACATATTGAATCCCCCGTGTGTGAGAGGTGCAGTACCTAATGTTGCAGTACGGATGATATCCTCTTAGTTTATACACCTTTTTATAAAACTGTAACTAGGCTGGTTTAAATCGAGGGTGAGAGATTTTGCTTTGAGTAGTATAAATCTTTTAAACTTATCAATAAATTTCGGTAAAACAAACCATTATTGAAAACCGATAACGAAAAATATTTAAATTCACTGCTTTGCTTGGGTAATATGCTAATTGTTACAAATGCATGAACTTTTATTATTATAATGTACCTGGCTCTTGTTTGTTCAATATATTTGATAAATTGTTCTGTGAATGTTTTCTTGCTTATATTCTTTTATGTTTGTGGTTATGTTGTTGGGACTTTCTTTTATGAATCACTTGTATGTCAAGCATGTTGGATGTTTAATATGTTAAATTTGCATCATGATGCTTCTAATTATATGTTAGCTAGTGTGCAGTTATTGGGGTTCTTTGTGTCTTTTCATTAATTCAAACGAACCAACTTGAACAAACTAATTTTTTTAATGAGCATAACTTTATGTTTGACTATCCGCTTAAAAACCATTCGTTAAGTTAAACAAACATATTATTCTGATTATTGACAGCCCTAGTTCTGTCCTAAGTACTTATAGTTTTAGAAGACCAATATATTATATCATATTATATTACATTAATAGTTATTAACATATTTATTAAAAAAAATGTGTAGGTTGACAGGAACATCTTTGACCTCGAGTGCCTTTTTGGCACTAACCATTGTTTATCGCTCAAACAACAGCTTCAGGCAACTCCCTTAACACAATACAAAGAATAGCTTCTTCTAACGGACCCATGTATTTTGCGGATTTATTTTAACAATACATACACTAATTACAAGCAAATACTAAAATAACGGGCTAGTCAATGAACCTCGAAACAAGGAACCACGGATACGAGTCACCCGAACCAACCGTGGGTGATGGACTAATGAACCACATATTCATCGAATAAGGACCTTTGAATTTGACTCTCAAACCAACCGAACCAACCACCACAACCCACACGAACATATAATCACAATTCACAAATCACTTGACGTAAACTGTAAATCCAATAACTAAACTGAAACACAAGTCACACTACACACCCAACAACAAAATTAAGGCCCCAAAATATGAGAAATACGAATCGGTTATCAAACTTACTAACCAAGTAAACAGTAAACACAGGCACACAGCCACTGAGCCACGTAAACTCTCTTTTCATTTAGTAGTATTTTCTACTGGGCCTAACTTTATGGGAGCCCATGTTTTTCTCTTCCGTTGTGGGCTGGTGCCTGGTAGGCTGGTATCATACACCACATATAAAATAAGCTCCACAGGAAAATACAAATCATATCTCTTTCTTATGACGTATAATTGTTAGAATTTTAAGAATAATAATGTTTTCAAAACGAGTTGGAAAACTAGGTAGTCAAATATGGAATTTACAAAAATTAGTAATCCCGAATATGACAAACCGGGGTAATGGAACTTTTTAGAAGTCCATTTTTGACAAATCAGGGTGATGAGAATTAAGTAAAGAGTCGAGTTTAAAAAACTCGGGTTATGCCCTTTCCATGAGATGATGTTTTATTTGCAGCCTTCGTGTGATAGTATTTGTTTTCTAATGTTTTGTTTGAAGCCTTCAATTCTCGGGTCTTACACTACTTTGCAGTCTTTTATCTTTTGTTTGCAATGTGACTTCATGTGAGTTTTATGGCTTCCACGACAGAGTGAGTTGCAAAGCATGACCCGAGTTTCCCAAACTCTGGTGCTCATCAATGGCCGTCTCCCGTGTTTCCTAAACTCGGCTCATAACTAAAATCCATCACCAGGTTTCGGAAGCCCGATTTACTAGACAAAGAAATTGTTTGAGTCCCCTAGTTTTGCAATTTATTTCTTAGAAATCACTAGTCCAACAAAAGCATATTTGTAGAGTTTTGACGAGTAAAAAAAAAAAAAATCAAATCATAGCCGTTTTTGTGATTATCCGAGCATTAAACGTTGTAACCAATTATAAACTGTTATTAAAACCTTAACGCTGTATTGTTTAGTTTTTTTAAGGGGTAGAAAGGAAAGGAAAGGAGAGGGAAAATCATAAAATCCAAGTTTTTTTTTAATGTGGAAAGGAAAGGAGTGGAGAGGAGAAGAGGGGAAAGTGTAGTTGTTTTTGCTTCAAAACT
>JAOXNX010000011.1:2495027-2506650 GCA_028566075.1 Solidago caesia
TTATTTTATTCATAATATATTGATATTTAATTAAATTGATATTGTAATGAAAAAGGAATGTAGCATATATTAAATGACAAAAATCATGAAGATGACACATTAGATTTTATCCTATGTGGCAAGCTATGAGAAGGTTTGGAGATAGAGATTTATATATATAGAGAGATTCATTAATTTACATAATCAATTGCAAATATTCTAACAATTATAAAAAAAAACATATTTTTTTTATTTTTCTATGTGTTACGTATCTAAAACCGACAGTTGGCGAAGCAGGTTGCCGACTACCATCACATTTTGATGAATATATTAAATGAAGTTTACGAATTTAATGTACACTAAAATTTAAACTTTTAAAAATGTATCCAATACTGCGCTTTACGCGGGTATATTTTATAGTATAGAGTAAAAAGGAACGAGATATTGATTCATTAGGCTCTTGAAAGGGCAGAAGTGGTTGGATTATCAACACAGAGGTGCACGCAAAATGCACCTTCCTTCACTGCATACAATGTTCGTTGCCATCGACCACCATCGCACCTTCTCCTCCCTCATGTCCCTTAGCGTGGCTACCCTTCCAGTAAATAAGAAAATATATCATATAGTCGTCGTTACCTAAAACGAAACTTAACAAGCTGAGGTGTGGAAATTACTATCTCGTTGTATATAAATGATTGATAAATAAGATAGAAAACGATAAATATCAGAGGCGTCTTAAGGATAAAATTGTTAGAAAGTAATATTTTAAAGTACTACCGATTTTTAAGGCCTCATTTTTGTGTGATTGCGTATGTATAGAAGCATGTTTTTTTTTAATTAGGACACTTTTTAGAGTATATTTTTCTTATTTATAAAACAAATTATACTTGAATAAATCAAAAGTGTGTCTAATTTCTAACATAATAACCAACTATTAATATATAAAAGTTCTACTATCTATTTCAAAAGATCGATTTATGCTCTTCAAAAACTTGGGACGCCTACAAAGAATCTATGGATAAATAGCTCTTCCTTGGGAAAGTGTCACAAATAATAATAATAATTAAAATCGTTAGAGTTTATCAATATTACATCAAGCAAAAAAGTTGTATAATTACCTGGTGAACTATTGTACATTTGTACATAGCAATATGGAGTCTGTATATGATCCAACGAAAGCAACTCAATGCCATCGAGCCCTTGGTCTAATGGTCTAAAGGAGAGGTTGAGGCTTTGCATCTCTGGAAGTCCTGTGTTTAGATCAAGACATTGACGTTTAATTACTAACTTGGGAAAAACTAACTACTAACCACTAACATTTGCCGTTAAAAAATTTTTAAAGCAACTCAAATAGGAAAAGAGTTTTGGAAAACATCTTAAACAGTATCACGGAAGTTGCTATCTTTAGCCGTGTGACTTAAAATAGAGGAGTTGAAAACGTTATACAAGAGATACACGAGACTTAAAATAGTAAAAACACAAGTTAAGAATAAATCTATCTCATACTTGTCACTTTTTCATGACTAAAAGACACACGAAAGTAATGTCACTACTTATTGAACACTTATCTTCTTGCTTTGCATGCTTTCACCCTTCATTCAAGCTATAAATTAGGCATGCTATCTATGTTTAATTGGTATCATATACACAATAGAAAAAGTGTGTATAGTATGAGATCAAAGATGAAAGGAGTCGTGATAGTTGCGTTGACAACACTAGTCATGGTCGGGGTCACAGTGCACCCAAGCGACGCCATTACTTGTCCCGAAGTTGACCATTTGCTTGGACCATGCTTAACCTATCTAAGGTTTGGTGGAAGCCCACCAGCAGAATGCTGCAACGGATTGAAGAAGCTTGAAGATGAGTGCCCAAGCAAGACCGATAAGCAAATAGCTTGCAATTGTTGTAAAACCGCTGCTAGTACGTTTCAAATTAGTGAGAAACTGGCTGGGAACCTTCCTAATGAATGTGGAATCACTACTAGCGTCCCAATAAGTCCCACTGTCGACTGTTCCAGGTGAGTACATGGCTATATATTCATTATTTTTTGTAAGCAAATACCAGTGTTAGGGGTAGCACGAGTTACGGGTTTGTTTAACCCATGTAGTGTATTTTTTATTTACTGATGCTATTGGTCAAAACAATATAGAATACCCGTCAATGCAGCTAAATCTAAACTTTTAGAAGATTTTTCTAACAATGAAACTTATAAGGTCGTATTTGTGCTACCGATTAGGAAATAAAAACTGCCAAAAATGACAAAAAAAAAACCTTAAAAAGCCGCTGTATATAGCCAAAAGTCTTAAAAAATCTCTAAAAATCGTAACAATATAGCCAATTTTGTTACTTTGCTTAAAAACAAGGCTAATGTTAAAAACTTCCTGCTAAACCACTTTTTCTTTTCATGCTTGAATGATACTAAACCGAGTTTTCTTTTATTACCACGTACCATAATGTCTGACACGCGTTAATTATATTTTGCTAATTTGCATCTCTTATTGTTGATGGTGCAGGATTTCATTTTACGAGAGTTACAACTTACGTTGGTTAAAGCTACCGGATCTCGTTTAGAATAAACATGTTGTTTCTATGTTTCTACAAACTATGTACGGATGCTCAAATAAAGTACATAGTATCATATCTATGATCATCTTCACAGTGGCTTTCAGCTAGCGGTTCAGCCTATCGAATAATTATTAATATAAATAAATAAATATTTTACACTTTTTTTTATGAATTTATTGTTATTTTTTAGACAATATATTAATAACCAGACTTCATGTAAAGGCACCTAAACTATTGTAAATTCAGGCCAACCAATCAAGATATGAAGAGAAAAACATATAAAAAGAAACTCAATATATTAAATAATATAAAATGGTAGGATTTATCTTAGTCTGAATATTAAGATTAAGATAAATACTATCATTAGTTTCTATTATATATATAATCTTCTAACTACTTTATAATGCATATGATCCATGTTTTAAATTTGAAAAATTTAAAAACTTATATATAAGTTAAGTAATTAATACATAATAAGGGATAAGTTATTTCAAATGCATATGATCTATGTTCAATTTTATGGCATGTTCGAAGAATATGGCAAAAAGTTTTTTAAAAAAAACTATTAATCAAAATTTATTTCAAATGATTTGGGTTTAGTAAAGTTAAACAACACCAATATAAAAACATATTCAAAGATTAAATCCGCCGCATCGCGCGGATATTCTTTTAGTTTAGTATATATATAGGGAAGGTCTTGTACCCATGCAATACACGAAGTTTTTAAATAATTCATCATCTTCGACACTAGTTGGGTATTAAAGTTGTAACATTAGTATTTTCTAGATAAAAGCAGGATTTCTTCAAATAACAGTGTGTCGTCTAATACTTCCATGTTAATATGTAACTAGGTGGTTCGTCTGCCGCCCGTTGGGCGGCCTTTTTTTTGGCTATGGTTGATGCAGTAATTTGTGTTTTCTGTTAGTAAGAAGTGTGATCAGAAATTTATCAAATACAAATACATCTATGTGTATAATAATGTAAAGATGAGCACTTACATTACGTTATTGCAAGCAAAATTACCGGCAGATGCAAACTGAGCTTGTGCATTCCAAGGTTTGATCTCAGGTCAACTCCAGCTCCACCCACACCTCAAACCATCCAGAAAACATCTACAGCAACCAAAAGATTGGAATTCGGCGAAGAAGGTAAACAAATTAATGCATACCAGTTGACAACTGAATCTGATTTTTCCTGTTATTTTCATAAGTGTCATTCATATTCTCGAGCCTTTACTAACCACATTTCATAAAACACTCCACAGATCAGAAAACTGGAGGCTCAAAGAAGACAAAAACCAACAAATAACTTATCACGCAATCCTATCTTCTACCAGATGTATGACTAACTCTCTTTTGTAGTACATGTAAAAATGAAAACAATAGATGTCGGGTGTGATGTAAAGTCATATCTTTTGCACGTTCAGTACTTTGTGGTAATTTAGCCCTTGTAGTAGTTTAGCCTGACAAATTATAGAATCCGTACGATGTATGCCCAGCTCTCTTTTGAAGCAGATGTAAAAAAAAAAAAAATTTGTAACTTCTGTACTTCAACATGTTATGTATAGAAAAGAGCAATGGCAGCTTTAGTTTGTTTTTTGTTTCCTGAACATTGCTCCACAAAATTCACACACACATGTACAATCGCCAAGATCAATGTAATCAGGTGAAGGGATTGATCCCCCAGCAGTTCCCAACTGTAAAAGTGAGGTTGCACGTGTTCGAGAACCAGAATTGAATCTCGATAAACGCTGAATTTTCTGACGCGATGACTGATAGCCAGTGTATGCAACACTTGCCACTGAAGAACAACTGGCCCCTTCATCAGAGAACCCACGTGGACGTTTTTTATTAGCATGTTCTGCTGAATCCATCCTATATCCAAAAAAGTTAAAGCATTATAAACTGGAAGTATATTGCAACAGCGCAAAAGCAATGAAAATTCAGGCTGAAGGGCTTACTGTAAGTTCATAGAGTTATATATATATATATATTAATTTTGGAAATTCATATTAACTTGTCTGCAAATTTCTTTTCAATAGCATTGATGTAGTTTTATAGAATATCAATAGTAGGGCAACCTAAACATAGAGACAATGAGTATTGAAACATTAATGGTTCAATCTTACATATGTAAAAAAAAATTACTTAATAAGCAATAAAAAGGCACTAAATTTTAGCTGACATCTATCGCATAATTGAACGCATTATTATCTATAAAGGTCTAAACATACATAAGTGACAGGTAGCTAACCAATACTATATCAAAAAGGTTGGTCTTCACTTCATAAGCACTATGATTATATAAAGAACCCATGAAAATGCAGCCTAAAGCAAGGAGTCTTTGTTAAAATTTCTTTTCAAGGTGGCTCTTTCAATGAGACATGATGTATATATTTATGTGTTTCTAGGAGAGACACTTGCTAGATTTTTCGTTTTCCAACTTCATGGGCACTGCCCACTTCTATCTTCGCAAATAAAGTGACGATTCAGACCTGATTTTAAATTTAAAAAGTTGAGATCGCTAAACCAGATATATTCATTTCAACGTTCCAAACAGCCAATATATATGTTCATCGCTCAACACCTACGGATTAGTGCTTAACAGTTTAAATTTAACTTTTTGGGATACTCTTTACATACATAGGCCTAAAATATATGGATACAAACTTGGCTAATTCCAACTTGCAATATCTAACTGATCTAAACAAAGGGAATAAAAAAGGTTAACTTCACTCACAAAAGTTTTATTATTATCATGATAATATATGATCATTTTAGAGCACTTGTCCGGAGGACATTGCTAAAGGGACAGTGCAATTCTGGTCTGAAACTCTAGAATTTCTATTTTCTGAGAGTGTTTGATTTCTCTATAAAGGGATGAAGGAGTGATATCTAAATATGAATTAAAAAAAAATCACTTCTTTTACTAAAAGGCTGTAAAGCAATCCAATAATATATAGATACATACAATATAAAATGAGAGAGTTGAGTTGTAACTGAAATGGTAGAAAACAAATAAGTTAGTGAGACACATTACCTTATTTTAATGAAACGAAGACCAAATGAACCAGAAACTGATGAAGCCTCAGATGAGTTAACGTTTGCGTCAGATCAGGTTCAAGAAGTTTTGTAAGAGATGATTCCGCCACCTAACTTGACTCACTTGGACTTTTAAGATGTATTCGAGAAGCTACTTTAAAGATCACGGCTGCACTCAAAAATAGGATCGATGGCTTCGAGTATGTATAGTAACATGGCATTGATTATTCGGTCATTCATTCAAGAGCTGTGTAGAAACTAACCTTTGGGAATCCCAAACTTTAAATATTCAAAATTGGAGATGAAACTCGGTGGTTACCTTTGTGAGGTTACACGTTCGAGAAACACGATCATCAAACCAAAAAACACACACACACACACACACACACACACACACACACACATATATATATATATATATATATAGACAAACGAAAGAGGGAAAGCCCCTTAATCATACACACACACTAACATATTAGATAATAATAGACATGAAAATAAAAATCCAATCATGGATAAACTGATGGTTACTAATTACCTACTGCCTTTTTTTTTTACTTTATTGAAACTCAGCAATGGAAGGGATCCTAAATCAGGAACCAAACTAACCAACCAATAACAACAACATAAAACCTAAAACCAAAAAAATAATGTACCTAAAACATATAAAACATGAGCTAATACTATGAAACCTAAATTAAGAATTGCCAATTGATTAAAACACATAAACAATTATAAATAATAGAACCGATAAGATTAAAAAAGAAATCCAGACTTGAAATAGAGTAGAATAGGAAGAACCAAAAACCTGATAGAAGTATATGAAGCAAAAACACCAGAAAGCGATAGAAGGCTGAGCGTTTGAAACCGTGATCGAAAACCGTCTACCGAGAACTACAATCGAAGAAAGTCTACCCATAATTACAATCTGGCATTCCCAAATAACAACACGTAGCGTTAGATGACACTAACCCAGTTTATCTATTTGCCAGCGCATCTAAACAGCTGAAGAATATTAATCAATTAACGTTCAGGGAAAAAAAAAAAAAGGGAGGGGCGAAGAGTTGAACCTGAGCCCCCTGTAAAAATCCAAAGCATATAAACCATCTGATCTAACACTAAGTATTGTTCAATGGTTGGTCTATTAGATATATATATTAATCCGGCGTAGTTACTGTTCATTGACATTTATATTAATAAAGGAGTTAATTGTAATTGTCCTATGTTTTTTTAATAATATTTTGCCGTTCTAAAAAAAATATTAGACCTTGACCAATACTTTTATGATATATGTCTCTCACTGGCAGACTACTATTGGAGAGACGAAATGTATGTGATGGAGGATGTTCAAATTTTATTTGCTTAAAAGAATAAAATCAATCGTACAATATATATAGTAAATTCGTACATCGTACTACTAATATATATGAACTTCAAGTCCTAATCATAATCTCCATAAATGGCTCAAGTCTTTTAGAGGCCTAAACCGAACTTTCAGAACGAGGCCACAGCACACAGTAAATTTGTTTATATCTTATGTCAAACAATTTTTTTTATAGCTTGTTTAAATACAAAAATTTAAATTAAATTTGTATAATTAGTTTGGAATAACAAGTTAAATGTGACGATAAATAAAAGGATATACAAACAAAGACTTATGTCAGTCCAACTCGTTGATGCATCCCTGATTTTTACTCACAGGTTTTGGGTTCGACTCTTTAAAGTGACAAGTCTGTGGTGTTTTTTCTCTGAAATGTCTGTCCATCTCTTGAAACTTATGGGAAGATATGGAATTGGCAGTGCCTCACTCTTGTATGACAAGATGTTCCCTAATGTCGTTACACGACTGACTGTTCTAAAAAAAAAGTCTTGAAGCATCGATATTGATAGTCGCCAAGACAACACCATTTTTATTCTCTAAAATATGACTCAAAATCAATTTTCTTAATTGAAACTTGATACCATACATTAAACATAAAATGGAGAAGGTTTTCGTGTTTAGGTTAACCGTGGTTGACGAGCTATTTTTGACTCAGATGTCGCGGCCTAATCAGGTTTTTTTTTTTTTTTTTTCTCATGTGATCGGTTCTAGCAATTTCTCTGGCGACCCTCAAGATATATTCCTAGGACTATATTCGAATCCGAGAACTCTTGTGAGTAAACATGATTTCTAAGCCACTATACAACTTGTGATGCTTTAACTAAATTGGTTCAAAATATGAATGAGTTCCGTAAAGTATGTACACACTCTATATACATATAATTCTTCTTCATATGTACCATTTTATCCATATCATCAAATCAACTTTCAGAATTAGTCATCTAACCACTCAATGACTTAAATGAGATAAAAACCAAAACTTTTAATAACTTTTTACGAAATTTTTTTATTAGTTAGATCAAGGTGGAACAAATGATAAATTACGTATATTATATGGAATTCTGTAACCAAATTTGTTTAGATTGAGCATGAAGAGAAAAACACGTGTGCATAAAAATTCAATTATGGGCATTTAAAATTTCGGGGCCTAATGCCCTTTGTTTTACCTTTAAGCAGCTACTGATAATCACACGTAAATTTAAAAGGTATATAGTTTTTCAAAATCAAAACAAAACCAAAAGAAAAAAAAGTTGGCAACTTCCCTTTTTTGTGTCGAAACTCGTAAAATAGATCACATTGATTTAACACTACTATATGTATTGCAAGCCTTGTCTATAATCACATATGATTTATAGGTATACTTTTTAATATCGAAGAAAAATAAAAAATCACATGTGTTAATTTTATAGTCACATGGAGTTTTATAGTGAGAAATTTCTAATTTCGTGTCAAATTTTACCCCTAAAAAGTTTGTTGAAAGTTATCTTAACATTAATCTTACGTACGTGACATATACCCAATCAAATGTAATAGAGCTATACAATTCCGAGGCCTCAATCTATTTTATTAAACTATTACTTGAAACCATATCCAATGACTTTTGAGATAATTAATTTTAAAAAAATAGATGGATTTGACGTATAAGAGTTCATAACAGTAAATAATTATGATTAGTTCCTTCATTTTTTAGTTTTTCTTGTTGATCTCAAAGAGCTGCTCCGATCAATATTGCAAACTCTATTATGTTAATTTATGTATTAATTTCAGATTAAAATTCAGACATGTCCAATTTTATTTTATTTTAAAACGACAATATTTTATTAATAAAAACAACTAACAAGATGTTAGTTGTCAAGGAACAATAACAAGAATTACGAATATAAAAAGTCTAGAAAAACACAAGAGCAACTAATCTAGACCCAATCCGAGACATTAACCGCAAAGATTACAAAAGGAGTGAAAAAAACTCATGCCGCTTACAGTGACCCAGGACACGAGAAAAACTCTCAACCGACGAAGGCCGAGCCACCGGTTTTCACTTCACGGTGTTTTTGATGTAATCCCATACATGCCTCGGAGGTACATTTGACCGACACAAAAAACACAAGAAAGTCATGAACACTTTAAGCCAATGCAAAAAGCGTAACCGTCTCAACCATCTTCGTCCCCAAAAATACAAATACCAACTTATCTTTTAGCAAGCGGGTTCACGATCCAATCATTCCAAGAATAACAACTTGTCTTGTCTCTGTTTGAAATCCATAAAAAAGAAGTCGAAACAATAGAGTTCGAAATATTCGTGACATTCGCAAGATTACCATTATGAATAAAGTTGTTTCTCTCTTTCCAGATTTGCCACCACCAAATGTAGATTATTGCTTCAAGAGTCTTACGAGCATGGGAATTAATTTGCAAAGCCTTAAGCCACACAATCATACCATTAGGATCTACTTCAGGGATATCCACTTGGACCCACTCACTAAGTTTCATCCTAGAATCTCTAGCAATATCACAGTCCACAAAAGTGTGAGATAAGTCATCAATTCCATAGTTACATAGCATGCATCGATAGGAGTTCACATCCACACCTCTCCCAAACAAATTTACATTGGTAGGAATCCCATTACGAAACAATCTCCACGTAAAAATGTTAACAAGAGAAATAATACTGTTCAAAAAAAAGAGAGAGAAATAATAATGTATACTATATTTTGTGCCCAGTCAATCCTTCTAATTCAAAAATAAATTAAATAATTAAAATAAAGTGACAAAAATGGATGTTGATCATTAATTAAAGATGAACTAAACATAAAATATCTATATATCTATCTATCTATACTAATAAAAGGAGTAATTTGCCAATGATGGCCAACCCAACTGGTCAGAGGCACTCTCGGTTTTACTCAAGGTCTTGAGTTCGATCCTCCAGGATGGCAAGCCTTGGAGTTTTTTCCTCCGAATACTTGTAACGGCCCATGGTCAACATCTCGCTGTTTAGGGTACGTGCAAGGCTTCACCATTATACGGTGAAGTTTTCCCGATGTCGTATCCCGACCGAATGTTTGGAAAAAAAAAAGGAGTAACAAAATTAAGGGATTTTGACATATGTCATCCAATTGGTCTATCCAAATCATCATTTCATTCATTTACCACGTTATTATTCTACTTAATATATGTTTTCACATCGTCATGTCACTTAGTAAACACGGTCTAGAGACTAGAGATACCATCTATTATGTGCCCTTTATGCTCTACCCAGGCAGAAGCTTCTAATCATTTATTCCCGACATGTAGCGTATATGCTGAACTCCACTTGCTGATTAAGAATTGGCTTTGTGTGGAAATTCCATGTGATAGTCCTAAGGTAGTGGTCGGGTGGATTCATGAGTCCTGCATCCAAAGAAGATACAAAGTCATTCTTGAAGCGACCTCCTTCGTTTGGTAATGGACATTGTGGAAACAACGGAACCATCTCGTCTTTAAGGGTGGCTCGGTTTCCACTATTGAGATGTTTCATTCGAATGTAACGACTTCTTTTTCTTGGATTTCTATTCGCTCTAGGAAGGTGTCTGTTCCTTGGCACTTATTGGCTATGAGCCCGTCTTTATTATTGTAATTGTTCTTTTTTCCATCTTCAGTGTGTTGCAGAAGATTTTATTTTTAATCGATAAAAGTTGGTCGTTTAAAAAGTAAATAAATAATTAAACTAATTAATTATTAATAATAAATAAGCAGCACAGTGGTAGGAGCATGGGGCAATGAAGGAAGACCTGGGGAGACCCATGTTCGATCTCCAAGCTGAATATAAATTATATGCAATTTTTAAATATGGTTTTATTATATACTTTAGGATGAGATTTAATTTACGAATTTAACATGGTAAAAAACTAAAATTATATGCAATTTTTACATGTTTGATATGTATTTTAAAATCACAAAATAATTTAAACACACGGATATACACACATGTATATTACCAGGTAAAATAATACATCGACACTCTATTAACAGTAAAGCAAATGTGAAGAAAAAGGACAAGTGATTTAAGGAAAAAAGCAATACACTTTGTGTCAAATCATTTGTGAACTCTTTTATAAAGTAAAAAAACATAAAAGCAATTGGATTGTCACTTGTCAGTTCAATCCTAAAGATAAAAATCTCATTCTCTTTGTTGATTTATTCGGTGGACTTTTTCCAATATATATTTTTTAGCGTGTAATAAACAGTTATACATTATGCACTGTTTATTGTATAGTGAGGGGTATATTTAAGAAAAATGAGGTGGAAATAGGAGCTTCCTTTATTTATATTTTGTTTAATAACAGTAATAATAATTTTTGTTTTCAATGACATAATAATAGTTTTTATTTATTTATTTTTAAGTTAATTAAAACTTTGATTAGTCCTGTTTTTATATGGTATTCAGTAAGTTACAGCAAATACAGATTAAATTTTGGTTTAACACTTTTATAAAATTTAGCTTTATGCTTTGTGGTATTCTAACCACAAAAAGACTTGAGTTATATCCTTCAAAAAATAAAAATAAAAATGTCTATTATGATCATATGGGTGCTGACTGCTGAGTAATTATATATAATATATAAAAGGCAAAGGTCGGTGCTCTCACAAAGAGCACTGTTCCTAAGGCTGCCGTTAA
>JAOXNX010000011.1:2525393-2535526 GCA_028566075.1 Solidago caesia
AGATTAGACATATAACGATATAGATAGATTAATATATAAACACATAAGTTATTTCTTATAATGTTTGAAATGTGCATGTCTCACTACCACACAAACACATTTTTTGGAACTATCAAAAGTTACAATGAAACCGATCCAAACCATTTGGAACATATTTTTTAACATACCCGATCCAAAAGACCCATGTTGGATCACTTTTGAAATAAATGATCCAAAAAATAAAATGTAACAGATCCAAAAGACTCATGTTAAATCACTTTTAAAATAGTTGATCCAAAAAATAATATATAACCGATTCAGAAAATAAATCGATCCAAAAAAGAATGAATTTAGAGTTTTGTGTATTATCTGATCCAAAAGGCCAATTTCGTATCAGGATATTTGGTTTTGTAGGGCCATCATCTTCATAAAATTCTGTACAATTATATTTACAAAATCTCATTCAAATATGTTAAATAAGACTGAAGTTTATGTAAACCATTATTATAGTTACTTTATACTCGTCTAGGAAACTTTTTTTAGCTTATCTTTTAGATGTTTACGTAATCTTTTATTCTTTTCTTTTATGTCCACGAAACTAATATTTTTTTAAAAAAAAATGATTGGTTTGAAATATAATAGTTTTTCTTAATAGAAGCTAAATATATAAACAACTAGTTTTAATATTCGTACAATATACGGATTTATTTTTTGTGTAAAGAAAATAAGTTTTAATTTTAGTATTCTCTATTACATGCATTTGGTATCTTAAATGGTAGTCTAATAGAGAGAGACATGTATCATATAAGTATTAGTTATGATTTAATATTACTTTCGATATTAGTAATGATATCATCTAATTTAAAGTGGTGATGGTGAAATATGATTCGTCTCATTTTAAAATTTCCAACCAAGTTTAATTAGGTTAGTAGATTTATAAATAATAAAACAATAAATGATATGGTTTGTCTCGTTTTAAGAATAAATAAGTTCAATTTTATATAGTTATGTTTTTTATATGAGATAAATATTCCATTGAATTTGATTTACTATTATACATGCTACTTAAGGATCAAATAGAACATATGATTGATTATACTTTTATGTGTTCGATAAGTATTAATTATTTAAAAATGATAAGTATTTATTCTTTAAATAACTAATATTTATGTTTAGCAAATAAAAAATAAATTTTTAAATGATACAAAATCAAAAATAACGATAAAAATAAATAATAACTGTAATAAATAGATAGATATTTATAGGATAACTAAAAGTTAATATCAAAAATTTATATAATGAAATACAACAATTCATTCTTATTAGTTGGGAACGGCTAATCGGCTATTACGTACCTAAATTATGATAATAAATATAGAAAAAAATATTCATGAAAACTTTTAACGGATTACCACGTATTTAGATTTTCAAAACAAATATGAAAATAAAAATGGTGATAATTGAAATATATAGTTACGATAATAATAAATATAATATAGTTTTTAATAAAAGAATTTTAGTTATATTAGATATCTATATTTATATATTAATTAATTAAAAGTTTTAATTATTTATAATATATAAGATGAAGGATTTTTGAATATAAATTAAAAGTGACACGTATCGGTCAAATAAAACACCGTTTGTCGATCAAATGATATCTCAATCCTGTTTTAGTATATTGACGGATAACGTCACCCTTAAAGATAATACTTTAAAGTTTTATGAATACATGTATATCTTGAAATGATTTAGTTTGATTGAAAATAGGGCTGACAAGTTTCGACACGACACACAATACAATCCGCGACACAACTTGAAGTTAACCGGTTCAATTGAGGCTAAATAGGTATGGGTCATAAATGAGTCAACACGACTAACACATTTAATATGTGCGATTGGTTTGAGTTGACCTTCGTAACCCATTTACAACTCTTCAAAAACTAGAAATATGAAACCTAAATATTATAAACTCAAATGTTTAGTTTCAAATATTGTAACTATTTTATATTTTCTTATATTTCTATTTTAACATTTAAAATGTATGTTTCAAAATATTTTATCTTTACTTATAACTAGGGGTATAAACGAGTCAAGCCTGCTCGCGAACTATTCGAATTCGATTTGTAAAAAGCTCGTTTCGAGTCGAGCCTAAATGAGCCCGAGTCGAATTCGAGCTTAACTACTGACTCGTTTACTAATCGAGTCCGAGTTCGAACTTCGGATACATAATTAGATTAAGCTCGCGAGCCTAAACGAGCTTTCATATATAATATTATATATATACATATTATTATATTAATCGAGCTTTAATATACTAATCGAGCTGAGCCTAAACGAGCTTTTTTCACGAGCTTATGATAATCGAGCTTAGTTTTGATTACTTACTGAGCTCGAGCTCGAGCCAAGCTCGAACTCGTTTAGGTTTTTTTTGTTTTGACAAACGAGCCGATCTCGAGTCGAGCTCGAGCTTTTTTAATACATTACGAGCCGAGCTCGAGCACTGCCAAGATCGGGTTCGGCTCGTTTACACCCCTACTTATAACTGGATTATAATACTTATTATGTGAATAAAAAAATATCAAAAAACTCAAATCATGTAGGTTTCAATTTAACCTGGATCCAACGGGTCGACACGATTAATCTGTCTATTATAAAATGAAAGGTTGTAAACAATTATAAAATGATCATGAGCAAAAGACATGTTCATGTTGGATCGTTTATTAAAACAAATGGATATTTTGTGTTCGTATTTGTTCGTTTAACAACGAACAAAAAAAAAAACTTCCAATAGAACGATTCACGAAGAGTTTGTTGAATGTTCAATTTATTTACAACCATCTAAATAATTATACATTGAATTAGTCACAAAAATAATGATACTAATATTTTTTAAATATAATTTTAATGACAAAAACTAATAATAATAATAAGACGTAAATTACTGTTATTAATAATGTATAAGTATTATATTAAGGGTTGTAATCAAATAAAAACTAAAAAAATGTTGAAACACAATGG
The DNA here is from genome assembly GCA_028566075.1 of Solidago caesia. Classification (NCBI taxonomy): domain Eukaryota; kingdom Viridiplantae; phylum Streptophyta; class Magnoliopsida; order Asterales; family Asteraceae; genus Solidago; species Solidago caesia. The sequence continues at coordinate 2,528,394 of JAOXNX010000011.1, forward strand.
AAAAATCTCAGCCACACATTTTCTCCAATTTTTTTTTTACCTTGTTTTGTTCATTTTGTATTTTTTTTCTAATAAAAACTCATAATTCGGATGATGATACGGTACGGGCATAACCCTTAGTCGAACAGACGTAGCCCTTAAGGGTATTAATAAAGGGTAACTAGTGGGGTGATAGGTCATAGGGGGTGATCGATGATGGAGTGATCTACCTAACGGGCTTCGCCTTTAGCCGCCATAGCTCCGTCCTGGACTGAAGGGCTCCAACCTTAGCCATACATGCTATGCCATTTGAATTTTTTTTTTTTTTTTTTTTAAGTGAGTTTTTATATATAAAAAAAAATAGAAAGAATTGAAATTGAAAAAAATAAAAAAATAAAGATAAAAGAAATAAAAAGAAAAGAAGGAAAGGAGTAATAAAGGGAAATGTGTTGGTATTTATTCCTTGATTTCATCTTATGGGTTACAAATAAATATTAAATATTTACCATTATAATAATACAAATATATTAGTTACTCGTATAGATATCATATAGATATCATATGGAGTACGTAACTACCTTTCAAAAAATACGGAGTATGTAACTTTATAGTTGGCTCAATTTTAACACCACGTTTATTAATTTTTCACCTAAAGCCGCTCAAAATTTTAAATTTCCCTCCTTGTTTTTCACAAACCCACCCACGCTACTTCACTCCTCCCTCTTTTAATAACCCTTTTAAACCACATCTTCCTTCCCTCTCACCACTCCACTGCCACCCCCACCAACCCAAACCACCACTTGAGTCATCTCAACCGATCACACCGATCAAATGGTAAAAATTTATTCTTTATCTTGTTAAAATTATTTATAGGGTTTACAATCATACAGGTATGTCATTTAATTAGTTTGTGTTAACATTAGATTTTATTAAAGAATTGTTACTTTAATTTGTGATTTTGATAGGCTGTAAATGCAACTATTTATTGTTTTAATAGTGACTTTATCCTTAGTTTGTATCGTTACAGTGGTATGTTATAACAGGTAAATATTTACATATATTGCTTGTATCTTATTTTATGATACATGTATTTTTGAATTTGAATTTTTGCTTGCTTCCTTCAAGATTTGTATTGATAATCAGGTTTGAGTTTTATGCCGATGGAGGAACTTGTTGGTCAAAGCTTTAAATCATGTCGAAGTTGTGACTTTTGGCTACCCATGTGAGTTTTGTTTAACGATTGAGTGAGTTTAGGGATATATTGATTTCTTATGTTCTTTGCAGTGTAACCGTGTGAGGTTAGCCCTTAAACTAATTGTGGCATTTGGCAGATATTAATAGTAGAAGAAGGCTGCACCAAAGCCGGAAAAACTGGTTGGGTTTTATACGTATGTTGTAAAAGAGGTTGCTGCCAAGTACCCTGAACATCTTTGATTTAGTTGAAAAATCTATGGTTTTAAGGTAATGGTTTATAGTTAGATGTCAATAATTGTGCAGTTTGATGTTTTGTAAAACTCTCGTTAGGCATTGTATGGTTACAATTAATAATGGTATTATTTTAAAGAAGTCATTCTCCAATTTCAATGTGGTAGCTGAGGCTCGAGAAGAAAAACATACGATTTCTATGTTACTAAAGTCACCTAAAAGGAAATCCAAGGAACTTTCATTGGTAAGTATTTACTATCCTATATAATACTTGTATACTTTTTTTATTGCAGTTAAATTTTATAATGTAATTTAGCTAAAAATATTTCTTTATTTTTAATTTGTTATAGATTTGGAATGATAGAAGTGTGATGACGTCTAAAGAACTCAAGGATTCCATACCTAATTTAGCATCACAAGCTATCAACTTCGTGCTCCCTCCCCAAGACTCGTCGAACAATAGTATTTCCAAATTTGTATCTAAAGATGTATATATAGACATATAGTTGTAATGATGTGTAAACTAAAATATAATGTACAAATTCTTGTACTTTTATTTGTTAAATGCATACATGAATTCTCATATTTGATAGATATTTATATATTGTTATGGTTTGTAGTAGTATTGATATATCTCATTTGTCTTGTGGTGGTGCAAAGAATTTTGTTGTGGTTGTGTTTATTATATTATATACAAATTACAAACCTATAGCTTTAAAAAGAAAATTATTAAATAATTATTTTTTTGTTATTTTCTAGATATAAGATTATGATCTATAAAGTCCTTAAACCGATTCATAAAGTCTAAATATATGATCCATAAAATACAAAATACTTGTTCCAAATAACCTACAAAAGTGTTCCATAAAACAAACAAATCCGTTCTATAAAATAGTATAAAAAACGATCTAAATAATCAATGAAAAACCGTTCCAAAAAATGATTTATTTTTTGGATCACAAGCTTTTAGATCGTTTCAATAATCACTCAAAACAACTATTTTGATAGCTCCAAAAGACATATTTGTGTAGTAGTTACGATTTAGTGATTGCTCTTGAAGTGTCAAGACAACTTGTATTCGGACTTCCTACCGAGTTTAGAGAAAGATAGTGCTACAAAATCTCGATTGTGAATCGAGGAGTGGATTAAGGTGGATTAGTTAACATCCGAACCTAACTACTATATATCGTTGAGTTCATGTAGTGATAATTTTCTTACCCTTATCTCTTTATTACTTTTCATTACATTGTTATCATATTTGCTCCACAAGGATTGAATTGGTTGTTTCTCACTATAAGTGTTAATTCTTTTGTTGTTCAAGTAAAACAAATGTCATAACTAGTAACTTAAAATTGAAGATTTATCGAAAATTTTATAAACCAAATTAAAAATCGGGTACAACCTATTCACACCCCCTCTAGGTTGCACTTACAACCAGTAAATTATAGACCCTTTCGGTTTCAACACGAAACTAAATTTTTGTACTTTTGGATTTTCATCACCAAACTATCTTGCTTCTAATTTTTGTCCTTCACTGTTCGTATTTTAACATCAAATTTCCAGATCCTCATGTTTCTGTCACACTGTTTGCACACATTTTCAGTTTTAACCCCCAAGTATTTTTCTTTGATTTATTTGCTTTTCGTTTTCAGCTCCGAACTCTACAACCTATGTGGTTTTCGTATTGTCCTTAAAAAAGAAAACAAATACCCGTAACAACGTGCGGGGTGAACATTACTAGTTAATAAAAATATAAATTGTACCAAAGACTACTTTAATAAAAAGAAAAAAAGGTACTAGTAATATTCCAAACCAAACTTCTCATCGCATTCCTTCAAAAGCTAACAAATGAATCTCCACTAATTTCATCCATTGGATTGGATTCGTTATCAATCAATAAATAATACTTGCTTCCCACGAAATTTGAGGACCTCAACGTCATGACTTATGAACCCCACTCCACTACTAAGCAATAGGAATGTTCTAGAAAAACACACCTTATAAATAATTGACTTGCAATTGACTATCATACTCACCCTCACTCACTCACTCACTTCATCACTATATACACACATACAATACAATATATATATATATATATATATATATATATCTGCTTTTTACTATATATATATATACACATACATATAAAAACTACGTTACGTGAAGCGTTACACCAATTATCATCATCATCATCATCGATCTTTACCTACCTGGTGAATCTATTTTTCATTACGTACATCTTTTCACCTTCATTATGTGTTTTATTTATTACTGATTATTATTTACGGAAATGAAATTGTGGTGAGTTTTCCTGAATTTCCGGGATTTATACAGCGTATGGTAAGTTCATGTAAAAAAAAAACACTTTTTTTACACGAACTTAATATATATATATATGCATAAATGTCGAAGTAACAATAAAATTTATGAATTTATGTTTTGGATATATTGTTAGGCATCATGTTTTACGAATCGAGTATGGCTTATTACTAAATATAGATGCAAACAAGTTTACAAGTTTTTATTGCTTGAATAGCTTAGCATTTATCTTTTTATAATGTAGATGTTGCAATGTAGTTGTTGTAATTGCTGATTGTATGTTGTATTCTGACATTGCAGTTAAAAGAGCCTTGTTTGATGGGTAAGACAGTTAATGTGCATGGATTCCCCAAGTTAGATCCTGCAGAGGAAATAAAGACCGCTCTGGAGCGCTATACTGGTAAAGGGACTATTTATGCTCTAGAGGTTAGAAAATCAAAACAAGGGTCGAGAGCGTATGCAAAAGTTCAGTTTACAACCAGGGAAAGAGCTGACTACATTCTAGACTTGGCCAATAATAAGAGGCGTTTGAAGTATGGCAGATCCTATTTGTTAGCTTGGGAAATCGATCATGACATTGAACGAAGGCCTAAGCAATTTGCATTTGACATGGAAGATGTAACTGTTCGTTTTGGTTGCCAGATTTCTAAGGAAATTTTGTCGGTGCTCTGTGAAATGAAACATGCATCAGTGAAGTTCGAATTTGGATCAAGAAATCTGTACTTTGTTATCCCGTACCCTACTACTTCTTACAAGCTGCAACTCGCTTATAAGAATATTTGGCAAGTTCAGCTACATCGTTCACATGGACTTGCTGCAAGTTATCTTGTTATTCAGGTTAGTGTGATTAAGCTTTTAAACGAACCTTTCATGTTCCAATTTTATAAATTATAATGTTCAGTGAAAACTATCAAAATCAATAATTTGGTACAAACATATTCCCGTTTAGATTGATATTTCTTTTTCATGATGTCTTCTACTCTTCTGCATCTTTTGTCTAAATGGTAGATAATTTTGTTTTTAATAATGTTCTAGTTTATTACGTTTGGAGTGTGTAAGCAAAAAATATGAAAAGTTGAAAGAAAGTTTAAAGAAAGAGTCACTTAATATATTAAATAAAAAATCTTGAATTTTCGTCCTTCTGGTTTAATAACAATGACACCTGAAGTTTATGTAGTACGAGTAATTGCAAAAAAATAAAAAAATTAAATAAAGATATAGATGATCAAATCATTAGTAGAAAACATTAGGAAGCTAATAGTGTTTAGTTCTTGGTACTTTGATGTTTTACAGTTCTTTTTACAATAGTTTAAATTTTACTGACGTTGGTATCTGATTTCTTAGTTCTTGGTATTCCGATGTTTTACAGTTCCTTTTACAATAGTTTAAATTTTACTGACGTTGGTATCTGATTTCTTAGTTCTTAGTATTCCGATGTTTTACAGTTCCTTTTACAATAGTTTAAATTTTACTGACGTTGGTATCTAATTTCTTAGTTCTTAGTATTTCGATGTTTTACAGTTCCTTTAACCATAGTTTAAATTTTACTGACGTTGGTATCTAATTTCATTCTCTTATTAAATCACCCATACATAAAAGCTTATTTTGTTAAAGAATATTTTGAAATAATGATTCTTGATTAGCAAATTTAATGTATAATTAAGCTTCTATAGACTGGTTGTGTATTAATTAGATGTGGATTTGGTTACTAAATTATCACAAAGAGCAACGTATAGGTGATAAATAAATAAAACTGGTAAATAGCTCTCCTTAACATACCGAGCCATCAATTTTGTATCTTTTGGTCTCTCCTTAACATACCTTCAATATACGCATTTTCGTTTAAGGGAAAATATCATATCTCCCCTTCCTAAACCCCCTAAATATCATATATACCCAAATTACAAGTTTTTAATACATAATAGCATATTTTGGGTATACATGATATTTGGTGGTTTAAGAGGGGTATTTATGGTAAATAAATAAAACTGGTAATAACAGTTTAGCAGAACAAGAATGTAATTATATAGATATCAAATTTTACTTGTCTCATATATGGATTCAAATCTCAATTTGTTTTTCTTTTCTTTTTTTCCCCTCCTTTTCAATAACTAAATCAACCTGTAATATATATTCTAGCTAAATGGTGCTCCTAGAGTTTATCAGAAAGCTGAAGACAACAGTCTGAAATTTTATAAGGAACTTCCAGATGATCAGTGGGTTAGAGCAACCGACTTTACCCCATCTTTCTCCATTGGACAATCATCTCATCTGTGTTTGGAACTTCCACATGATACAGACCTTACGAATCTTGCTAGTTACTTTCCATATTGTGCAGAAAGTGAACGGCCATACAGATTGGTGACTGGTCATAGCTTTTCTCGGAATCTGGAGTTAGTTCCAATAGTGGGTCCCACCCGAGGTCCTTATCTGCCATATAATATAGTATTCAAGATTAATGCGTTGGTTCAGCATGGTTGTATACCGGGACCTGTACTTAATGCTCGTTTCTTTGAGTTATTGGATCCTCAAAGAAGAGACATGGCCTCCATTGAATATGTTTTGGAGAAATTATTTTTTCTAAAAGATTGTTGTTATGATCCAGTAAGGTGGATAACTGAGGAATACAGAAAAAAGAACACGCTAAGATCCCCTGCTATCTCATTAGATGCTGGTCTTGTATATATGAGGCGAGCTCAAATTACACCATCAAAGGTATATTTCTGTGGGCCAGAGGTCAACGTTTCCAATCGGGTTATACGCCGTTTTGCTGAATATATTGATAATTTTCTTCGTGTATCGTTTCTTGACGAAGAATTGGAGAAACTTTATTCAACAGATTTATCCCCACGTGTGATTAGTAAAAATGGAGAAAGCAAAACCGCCATTTATTGGAGGATTTTGTCAGTTCTCAGAGATGGCATAGTTATTGGCGATAAAAAGTTTGAATTTCTCGCTTTCTCAGCAAGTCAGTTAAAGAGATAATTCTGTTTGGATGTTTGCTTCAACTGGCAGACTTAACGCTGCCGCTATCAGGGATTGGATGGGTGACTTTAGTAGTATTAAAAACGTTGTTAAATATGCTGCTAGACTTGGTCAATCTTTTGGTTCATCAAAGGAAAGTTTAAGTGTTGCACGCCATGAAGTTGAAAGCATTCCGGATATAGAAGTTGTATCATCTGATACTAAATTAGTTTTTTCTGATGGAATCGGGAAAATATCTGCTGAATTTGCTAGGAGGGTTTCCGATAAATGTGGCTACAATTTTGTTCCATCTGCCTTCCAAATTCGATATGGTGGGTACAAAGGTGTTGTGGCAGTAGATCCAAGCTCATCAATGAAATTATCATTGAGAAAGAGCATGTGGAAGTTTGAATCGTATAACACAAAGTTGGATATTCTTGCAA
>JAOXNX010000011.1:2542538-2554394 GCA_028566075.1 Solidago caesia
CATATTGACCCCTCCAGCTTTTAATATTATTCAAACATAGTTATAACTTTTTATCTTCACTTCTAGTCCCTTGACTTCTAAACATTTATCAACATTAACTCTTTATAAATTTTGTTGAAGTTTATCTATTGGATTTTATCATGTTATGCTTAAGTTTATCTTTAAGTTATGAAATTTATAAATTTTGTTTACTTATGTTTTTGGTACAACGTACCAAATACATGGTACACCGTACCATTACGTACCCATGCGTACCGAAATGAGTATACCCCCCACGTACCGAATTCGTCATCAATAGCGAATTGCGTACCCGAACCGCGTACCCGTACCGAATTTTACCGCGTTTTATGTGACTATGATTTTAACAGCAGGGGGGATCCCTGATGTATTAAACTGCTTCTTTTTTTGAAATATTCTAAAATAAAAATCTCCTAAAATAATTAAATAAAGGTTTTATGTTTTCAAAAGCCCATCTTTTTTTTATGTGGCTATAATCAGTTGGGAAGTTCTTGGGGAACATAGTCTTGATCTTAATTCTTAATATTCATACTTTTTATTTGGTTGGGAAAATAGATGATGTGGCGCTTTCTTATTGTTTTACTGGATCTTAAAGTTTGGGCAGGGGATTTTGCTTTTATAAAAGTATAGATTATCTGAATTCTACCCATTTGATGTAACTAATACCAAACTTGGCCTGCTTACCCAGAAATCTCTTAAATTTACCACCTCTAGTGAATGCTAATGATATTGTGTGATAACTGATACCATAGGTGATTTGTATTGAAATTTTATCTTGTACACTATGTTTAGATTTCTGAAATGGACAGTTCAACTAAGTTGGACACATGTGGATTCAAATCCTTGATTCATTAGTTGTAACTATATCGCTTCTTTGACCTTTAACCCATAAGATTGCTATTATCATTAGTTTAGTAATTTTGATACTACAGTTTACTGTATTATTTTCTATTAACAGTTAATAAATTTGAAGTTACATTTGATCTTTTGGTTATTATGATATTCCAAAGAAATTGAAAAGAATTGGTCATCCAACTCGACCTGACCAAAGCCTAGTTGAATCGTTATTAGGGTGACTTGTCTTGACCCGAACCATATTCAGCCAGTTACCCAACTCAGCCATTTACCTGCTACACCTGTTTACTAAGTTTTACTTCAGAAGATCTGGAATAGATGCTGTCTTTTTCTGGTCTAATATCTTAAAAATCTTGGTATTTCTGTTTTATCCACTTTCAGGAAGTGGTAGAGTATTTCGCCAACTATATAGTCAACGACAATTTAGGAATCATTGCAAATGCTCACACAGTCTTTGCAGACCATGAGCCTAAAAAAGCTATGTCGGATCCTTGCATAGACCTTGCGAAGCTCCATTCAATCGCTGTTGACTTTCCAAAAACTGGAGTTCCTGCAGAAATACCTGTACATCTTCGTGTCAAGGAGTACCCGGATTTCATGGAAAAACCACCCGATAAAAAGACATATAAATCACAAAGTGTAATTGGGAAGCTCTTTCGTGAGGTTAAAGACATTGCACCAACAAACAGCCCAGTCAACCCTTTTACACTTGAGGTGGCAAGGCGAACATATGATACTGACATGGAAGTGGACGGCTTTATGGATTATGTTGATGAAGCGTTTGACTTCAAAACACAATATGATTACAAAATGGGCAATTTAATGGATTACTATGGAATCGAAACAGAGGCTGAACTCTTAAGTAGTAGTATTATGAATGTGTCTAAATTCTTTGATAAAAGGAATGATGCTGAAGTGGTTGGGTTAGCAGTGAAGTCATTAAGGACGGAAGCTAGGAACTTGTTTAAAGGGGGCAGAGGAGATAGGGATGTCGTAGATGATGATGTTTATGCCAAAGCATCAGCATGGTATCACGTCACGTATCACCCGAGTTACTGGGGTCAGTATAACCAGGATATGAAACGTAATCATTTTCTGAGTTTCCCATGGTGCGTTTATGACAAGTTAATTGAAATCAAGAAACGCAAAGCGGCTGTCAGAAAAGATGTTGATTCTGATTGGCTTCAAAAGCAGTTCAGCCCTGCATTGAATCTGGTATGAATATAAGCTCTTTGAGTTACCATTCGGTACTTTTGGACTAGGTAAAAATGTGTATACATAACTACGGATTCAAATATTGTTTCTTATTGGATTGTATTGCTTAAGTTTGGGTTTAATGTGAATATAAAATTGATAAATGTGACTAATTTGATAGCCTTACAAAATATGACTAAAAATCTGGTGATGAAACATGGCAAATCAAATATGAAGATTAGGAGAGAATAACAGGTGTTATCATGTTTTAGGCACATATATCATTACCTATGTGAATATTGTCTATGCTTATAATTGCTTATAATTCTGGTCGGACAATTCTGGCATGTTCCTGTTTGCTCCTTATATACAGAGGCTTAATTTCCAACCAAATACAACTGTGAAGAAGATTGATAATTTTGTTGGTTCTAAACATGCATTTCAATTTTGTTCCATATGATGCTATTCACGCACCTTATTTTTCCTAGCAAACACCTTATGTACGCCACTTGATGTAGTGTTTAGGGACTACTGTACAACAAGTATAGGTCTATACTTGGCGTATAGGTGGTGTTTAGGCGACCATCTATACACCACCCTATACACCAATTATAGGTCTATACGTGGTGTAAACGAGGTGTTTATTTATACAAGGAGGTGTTTCTCTGGCAATACTCATATATTAATTATATTTTTTTGTAAGAGCAGTTGTCTTTTTTTTTTTTTCTCTTCTTCAAGACTGAAATTTGAATTCATTCTTTTCCCAGAAATATGCTTCTACTTTCTTTTTCGGAGTTAATAAGGCTTTTTTTTTTCTTTTTCTTCCTAAAAACGGCAGCCATTCCCCAAACTCTCTCTTTTATTTTGGGTACAATCAATGTTTAGTACAAGTAATGTGACTGAGTGTCACATTAGTTCTTGCATACGACAGGCCGTATACATGTAGACAACTAGCGAACTAGGAATACAATTAAAAACACGTTTAACACTATTACATAATAAAACTCGAAATTATGTAATAAGAAAATAGCCGCTCCAATGCTTCAGCCGTAATCATCCGTTCCATCTAGCAAAACACAATGTTGCATCTTCCAATTGTTCAAAAATTGATTCTTGTGAGCCTTGTCCTTAAATTTATTTGATAGTGAGGATCCGCAATCTGATTGTAGAAACTACTAAATCCCGTAGCTGGTTGGCGCTCCGTACTTCATTTGTAAACAACCTTGCATTATGTTGTTGCCAAATGAAATAGGTCGTTGCTGCCACCAATAATTTTCCTGTAATGCTAGGTGTTGTTCGTCGATTAGAAATAGGAAGCAAATGTTGCAAAATATCTTACCCATTTGCCATTAACGTTCTGCATATTAGCCAAGGGTCTAACCAACATCCAAACCTGTATAGAAAACGAGCACTCAAAAAAGAGGTGAGCATGAGAATCACGTGAAATTAAAACCAAAAACAATAAAGAAACAAAAAAAAACCCCAAAAACAAAACCACGCCACGTGGCAAATTCTAAGCGAAACATATGGCACAACCTAATTGGAATGGCCAATATTCACCCAAAATATTATAATTAGCATAGTTGTTATACTTTTACGTGTCACGAGTCGACTCTTACGAGTCACGAGTCGAGTTGAGTTATGCCAAAACGAGGTGACTATTTAGGTAACTCTTATATGCTCCCGACTGTTACGAGTCAAGGTGTGACTCGGTCCGAGTCAAGGCAAGCTGTAAACTCATTCGAGTCAGGAGAAGAACAATGAACCAATGATTGTTGTAGTTTATACTTATGATGGTTATATATTAGAGTTAATTGCAAGATTGGTCCATGTGGTTTGTGCGTTTTAGCAATGGGGGTCCCTTTTCAAGTTCACTAGCAATGAGGGCCCCTAAATCAAGAATTTTTGCATCCTTGGTCCAAAATTAACAGATTCGTTAGTGATGGTCGTCAATTTTTTGCATCATTGGTCCCTGCACGTGAGGGACATGTGGGCACATGACGACCATCACTAACGGATCCATTAATTTTGGACCAAGGATGCAAAACATTCTTTATTTAGGGACCACCATTACTAGTGAACTTGAAAAGAGACCCTCATTGCTAAAACGTACAAACCACGTGGACCAATCTTGCAATTAACTTTGTATATTATATTTATGGTTACATCATTTTTTGTGTTATATATGTATTTTTTATTCTTTTAGTGCGAATTTGGAGATAAAATGTAAGTTTATGACTCAAAACCATCAAATATATAATATTTTAGTAAATGCATTAAGATAATCAATTTATATTTTGTTTCTAAATATGTCACATATATAAAATTTTACTATATAATGTAATATATAAAAATGTTATGACTCTTAGGAGTCGAGTCACGGGTAAAAAATTCAAGTTTTCGTGTCAAAAGTCACGAGTCGACAACTATGATAATTAGGTTATAACTAGATGGTTCACCCCGCTCTTTGTCACAGGTATCCATTTTCCTTTTTAAAAGCAACCACAACCACGTTGTCGTAGAAATAACAAAAAACAAAAAATAAAAAAATAAAATAAAATTGTCGTCATCTGTCAAATGCGCAAAAAGTTTGCACAAAGTTAAAACAGTATATTTCATTAAGGGATGATGGCTCAGATGGCGTAGTGTGAACAACAACTGACATATAACTGTAGTGAACAAAAACAAATGGTACAAAACCAAAAAGAAAAAAGGGGGGAAAAGGGTTTAAAAACAAAAAGAAATGGCGTTTTCCTTTTTAAGAGCCACACTATCATACAAATACCAAAAAACAAAAAGGAAAAAAAAGAAAATAAAATTATCGTCATCTGTTAAATGTGCAAAAAGATTGCACAAAGTTAAAACAGTATATATATATATATCATTAAGGGATGATGGCTCAGATTGCACAGTGTGAGTAACAACTGACATATAATTGTAATAACCAAAAATAAAGTGACAAAGGGTTCAAAACCAAAAAGAAAAAAAAGGTTCAAAACCAAAAGTTACTATTCACTCCAATAACATTTATAAAAAGGATAAAAAAGAAAATAAAATTGTCGTAATCTGTCAAATGCGTAAAAAGATTGCACAAAGTTAAAACAGTATATATATATATATATATATATATATAATTAAGGGATGATGGCTCAGATTGCACAGTGTGAGTAACAACTGACATATAATTATAATAACCAAAAATAAAGTGACAAAAGGTTCAAAACCAAAAAAAAAAAAAAAAGTTTCAAAATCAGGAGTTACTATTCACTCCAATAACATTTAATATAGTATATAATATAATATAATATAATATAATTATAGCAACTCATGTACTATATATTTGCTCTAACTTTTTTAATAATTAACGAGTGGTGTCTAGCGACGATAAAGAGGTCTGATGAAGTGAGGAATCTAATGTGATGCTGGTATGACATTCGACGTTGCACGACATTTGGCAACCACACATAATGCTCTTAGGTCATCTCTAATGTATGCATCATCAAAAATACCAAAATGGTGCAAAATTTAGTGCAAACCTTCTTTGACCAAAACAACAAAATGTAAAAATCCATACAGCACCTTTCAATCAGCCGTTTTGCACCAACTTTTAGTTACACTATTCATTATATCAAATTTAATAATCTTTTTTTGTTAATTAATATAAAAACTAAAAAATAGTTTATAAAATATATATTATTAAAACAAGCTAATTGAGATCTATACAAGTTATACTATACTGACTATATTTTACAAAAATATTTTATTAACTATTTATAACTCTTTTTAAAAATTTACATCAACCAATATATACATAACTTATGAAATAGTTAATTTGATATATATTAACAATATAATTTTATTGATACAAAATTAATTTACAATTTCAAGTTTTAATTTTTAAAAAGTTCAAAAATAAAATTGATACTAAAATTTGGTGTAATATATTAGAGATGAACACATACAAAATCTATTAAGATTTTTTTTTTTCCATCAAAATGGTTTAAAGTTTTAATAAATGGGAATATGACTACTTTGATGCAGCAATGTTAAAATAGTGACTGCTTGTGTAGATATTAGAAAACTAATGGGTTGAAATGAAAGTTCTTTTTAAATGTAAGTTCAACCATGAATGGTACAGTCATTCAGTCAACAACATATATTAAGGTTTAGTGTCCCGCGATGTAATGAACTATGTCTGATTGTGTATGTTATGTAATGAACTACTCGGGTGTTTATTGTATGTAATGAACTTTCAAATCCCGTTTATTGGATGTACCCAGGTATACGTGGCAACCATATAAGCTGCCACGTCAAATGTCACGTTGTCAGTTTACAAGTTTTTGATTGGTCAGATACATCCGATAACCGGAATTTGAAAGTTCATTACATACAATAAACACCCGAGTAATTCATTACATAACATACACAATCAGACATAATTCATTACATCGCGGGACACTAAACCCTATATATTAAGCTATTAATAAATACATTGAAATGCCTTTAGGCTCCCCAAATTTTTGTATACACTATATGCACACACAAAAAGCAAAAGCATATAATTTTAATACACTATATACAATAATAAAAGAACATATTTTAAGAGCGAATGGTGTGATCGGCAAATAAACATCTGCATGTAAAATCGGCATCTTTTGGCTTTGGCATCGGCATCATTGCCCCTTTGCGTTTGGCATAATCGGCATGTGGCATTGACATCAAAAATCAGCATAGTGATGTCGATGGAAAGAGAATCGGCATATAGGGGCATGCAAGGGAGACTTGTACAATACAAGTCTTTTAAGCTTGGTACATGCAATGCCAAAATTTTGACATGGGGTAACACCACCCCTTGCTTATTGGCATGAATTGATATATTTTGGCATGATTTGACAAATACTACATGGCAACCACACCCTTCACTCTAAAGTTTTGTTTTAAACTTTGCAAAAGCTTAAGATGTCTCTAAAAACTGAAAATTAATTAAGAGAAATATTAAACTTACAAATAAATTAGAAATTCTTTTTAATTATACAAATATTAACTTTGTGTTTCAAGTTTTAACGTTCTATCCAACGTAAAAATATACTCGTACGTATGTTCCAACGTTGTATCTTGAATTTATCGGGTAAAAAATGGAATTAAAAATAGAATAAAATAAACCACATTGACGAGGTGACGTGTTTAAATATTTAAGTTGCATAAACAAATGGGCTCGCTAAGGACACACGCCGTCGTGTGGCATCCTACATTAAAAAACACACTCTTCATATTCACACACACGACCTCCTTACTATTTGTCCTAACACATCTTCCATATATGCCCCATCTACATTATTATTCATCTTAACAACAATTTATTTTGTTATATATATATGTTAGTATATCAAATTTGAGATTGATATCATGAAACGCTCATCTCCTATGAACCAAAAAGTGGATAAGCCCAAGAAGAAATCAGTAGGCAGGTAAACTTTTTTGTTTTCATGGTTGTGAATGATATGTTATATATAACCCGATTCAGTGACGGATCTTGAAGTTTGTAGTAAAGGGCCAAAAGTTGCTGACCCATAAATAATACCAAGAAAAATAAGAAGTATATTTGCATAACATATCAAATGATGAATTATATTTTTTAGACCATGTCCAAGGTTAGTGATGGTGGTGTTTTTTTATGCTGTTTTTACAGATGTTCCGTTAGCAAGAAGGATGGTGCAAAGGTTCGTAGAAAAATTCATAAAGCGGAAAGAGAGAAATCGAAACGTGACCATATGAATGCGCTATTTCTAGAGCTCGCAAACGCTTTAGGTGTGGCATTTGATTACCTGCAGGATTTTGATTATTTGTTTACGTAGTACTTAAAAGATTTATTGTGTTGCTTACAGAACCGGCTACTCAGAACACGGGAAAGTCTTGTACATTGACCGACACCATTCGAATACTTCGAGACCTGATAACTCAAGTTGACTCTCTTAAGAAAGAGAATTCTGTTCTGTTAGCTGAATCGCAATACGTAAGCTTCGAAATTTTGACCTTACAGGATAATGCATTCTAAAAGACTATCCATTTTGACCCGTTACCCAACCCTTACGGGAAAAAGAAAAAAAAGATGTGAAATGCAATTGTGGGTTTGCCTAACTCGATCTGACCTATTCAAATGCATTCTAAAAGACTATCCATTTTGACCCATTACCCAACCCGTACAACCCGCCCACTTTGCCATCTTCAGATTAAATCTTCAGCTCAACCCTACCTATTCACTAGACACTACACTTGAGAATCAAAAAGGCCTCTTTGTAATGTACCTAATGAATTGAACAATCCTAGTTGGATGCTTTCACAAACGTCCTTAATCGTGTGAAAATTTAAAACTTGAATTTATTTCCTTGGTTTGTGACAAACTGAAAAACTATGTATTAGCTTTGAAAATCTGTCTATCTGTTATAAATACCAAGAGAAAGATTGAAAATGTGTAATACAAAATATTTAAAAGACCGTCACATTTGATTATGTATAAATAATAAGTGTATGTTTTGTTGAAATATGCTTGTTAGAAATATGGATGAACAGGTTGCTGTAGAGAAGAATGAGCTAAAAGAGGAAAATAGTGCCATAGAAACTCATATTAAAAAGCTTCAAAGTCAGATAGACGGGAAAGTTCATTCCCAGTCGTTATGGAGTTCAGAATGCAGCCCTGTTATGGGTCCTGTATTCGTAGTGCCCATACAAAATGACCCGAAGCTTTATGCAGAACCCAAGATTCCAGATATTGTAACAAAGCAGCTCGGACCAAATGTGAGCAAACCACTTCCTCGATACCCATCACCCTCTGATTCATGGCCATTTAACATTCTTTCTGAAACACCAAGAACAGATTAGTATTTTTGTGGAGTTTCTTTTTTCTTTTTTTTAGTTTGTAAGGTTAGCTCAGTGGCAATGGCAAGCATCGGTTGTAGGCATTTGCACTATGTGATCTTGCATTAATGAAGTAAAATATGATAGCATTCTTGCTGTAAAACCCATTTGCCTCAAAGATCGATCTCTGGTTTTCAAGAGGCAGGGTCTCCTGTCATTGGCCTCCATGCCAATTGAGTTAGCTTGATAAGAATCTCATATCTCATAAAAGATATGAAATAGGCTTAAGAAAAGGTAAGTAATACTTTTACCATCATTTGTGATAATTTACCGTTATATATTTTTTAATAGCAAACTGTACAAGTAGAGGCTGCTTTCAGAAAAGGACCTCCGGCCTGCAAGGAGTGAAGATCAAACCCTTGATATAGATATCACAAGTCACAACTTTTGATTTATTTACCACACTGTATAACTTTTACTGCAGGCTGTACAAATTAGCAATGCATAATTGTGGTATATTAATAAAAAGTTGTGGTACCGATATCATTTCCCTTTAGTTTTTAGGTGTTGTGGGGTCTAATTTTTGGGGTTATTGTTACGAAAGTGGTGTGGTGCTGATGTGCCAGTGATGTGGCACACCACCTTGGTGCTTATGGTTTACTTATTTGGGATATGGATGAACAGGCTCCTATTGAGTAAAATGAATATTAAAGATTACAAGCCCATATTGAAAAGCTTGAGAGCCGGAAAAATGATAGATTTCAATCCCTGTCTTTGTTTACTTCATAATGCAATCATGTTGGGGCCGTGCAGTTGTGGTGCCTCTACATACTTACACAAAGCTTTATACATAACCAACGAGCCCTAAGACAGCTTGAGGCATTGAGCCAAATGTGAGCGGGCTACATGCCGGATACCTGTCACCTTTCTGATTCATGGCCATTTAACGTTCTTACTGAGCATATTAAAAATGTGCTGTTCATTATCGTAAGGTTAGATATAGTGAAACTGATTAGAGAGTCATCATTTAGCAACTTTCAAGTGACGCTTGCACCATATAAACTCTGTATAACCAAATGGATATTGTGGCACTCTGAGTTCAAAACATTTCCCTGAAATTTTTTGTTCTATTGAGAAGTAAGATCCATTAGCTGGAAATTTGTAGTATTTATTAGCTAACACCAATAAGCTTTGTAGTTTACTATCACTCTATCAGATATCGAAAATGTGGATTGCAGTTACTTTCGTAACAAAGAATGACTAACCGAGCTAATTGCCATCCAAATTATTTGGTATACTAAGCCCCTAAGTAGTTCTTATGATGTTACAAATATCCATTACTAAGTGAGTTGTTTTTATTCATGAAAGGCCTGACTGAAACTTAAAAATCTACCTTAGAATCTAGATTTAGTAACATTCAAGTAAAACAATGACGTTCTTCTCGCTACTACTCACAAACAATCATTGTTAGTGATCAATAGAATATAGCTTTGGATTTAGCTCAATTTTTTTTACTACACTTAAACGTTCGACATCAGTATAACTATTTGTTACTAGAAAAGGTTGATTGTATGCAACCCGAACCAGACCATGTCAAACGGCCCAAGGACCATCAAATCATCATGTCAGAGCTAAAACAAGCTCGCCCAAGGGGGGCATTAAGATGGTAGTTCAACCAATTGATGCACTCCCCCCAAAGAGCTTTAGTATGAATGGGTTTCTCCTTAGCTAAACTTGAAATTAAACATGGATGTATTTCCAAATGCCCCCCATCTGTAGAACTAATGATGTTGCATGTCGAGGGCAAGTATTTTTTACTGTTTATTAAGAAAAGACTAAATTTAACAGACAAAATCATTGTGTTCACAGCTTGATCCCATCCCAAGCCAACCCACACACCATGGTTGTGTTATAAGGAAATACAAGTTGTATATTCGGATTGAGTGTTTTAGTTTATGGTCGATTCTTTGCTATCTCCCACAAGACTTATCAGCAATTAAAATGGTATATGATAAACTTTTTTCTTAAAATTAACAATATTTCTTATCTTTGAAGCTGATGGAATTTGGCCTTTCTGATACTGAGATGTTCACGGCCGGGATGAGACAGATCGAAGCTAGAGAAGAACACAAGTTCATTTTGATAAAGGGTTTTTGAGTGTCATATCCTTGTTGGTCTGTTGTCGTCGGGCTCTATACTAACACTATCCTTGTTGGTCTGTTGTCGTCCGGCTCTATACTAACGACTGCTATGGATTAACCATAGATGGAAAAAATTAAAAAAGTCTCTTCGTTCATAACAGAAAGAGCATTTGGATGCTGAGTAGAAGAAACTCATGGAGAGTATGAGCTATATATAGTGTAAAAGAGAACTTCATAATGCTGCACGAATGCTGATGAAAAAGAACGATGCAGGATTTTTGAAGGCGAGACCCTATCTGCAGCATCATCATTGTTATATTTATGTTGTTGTGGAACTCCAAGTGTCATTTTTAGTTGTAACAATCAATGTCTGTCAAAATAAGATTGGGATCTACCGTTCTCATTAGTTCTTAATATGTAATTTTTCATAGGCTAATTGTTGCTGTTATTTTGATGTTCTTGTGAAGTGGCTTGTCACTTCTTTTGTGGATGTTGCACTATGTGCATGGGTTGTAAGTCGCCTTGACACTCTGTCAAGCGCCTGTTTTTAAAGTTATATATATAACATCGAACCAGGGTAATCCCTTTTACCCAAAACTTATTTTATAAGCCGATTAGATTTTGCATGATATGTGGTTATAATATAATAATTTATAATAAAAAGTTAAAACGAGAACCACAAAATTGTCGAGAACTGCGAGAACTAATCGTACACGTGTGTAACTTAATTAATTACTAATTTTTCACTCTGCTTAATCGCTCTTCGCCCCTTTAATCGCTCTTCTAGTTATTA